>VWYE01004102.1:22193-39768 GCA_013398995.1 Alaudala cheleensis
AGGTCCAGGGGAGGTGAATTTGGGTACCAAGGGGGCCCTGGTGGGGCAGGGGTTCCCACTAATGAATCAGTTTCCAAAGCATCTCCCACCTTCCCCATACATTCAGCCAAATCTTCTACACGTTTATCCTGGACGCAAGCCAGGCACTGATTATTTTCAAGCATCAGTGCCTTTAGACTACACTCTGCCAACCACACTGGTTTACCTCGCAGGTAGAAAAACAGATCAACATATGGGGTTTCATCCAGTTTCCCTTCTTGTTTACAAAACGACATGAGCTTTGATATAAGATTTGATCACAAGGAGCTGTTCTTCAGCCACCTCTGATTAAGACAATGGCTATAGCTATAGTAAAGCTAACATTCTGTTCCCAAGGTCTCGCTGACCAGCAGGTTCAGACCTCTCCTTTCTAACCGCTACCACCTCCCCAGTTACAATTTCAGAAATAATTTTAACCCTATACTATCACTCGCATGCTGGTTTCCCTCGGCAATAGCAGCTGCCATTTTTTTTAGCTTTTGCCTTTACTTTCTCTATGTCTCTCCATGCGTACACCTTTTGGGCTTCTTTTAACAGGTCATTTAATCCTTTGTCTTTCCACTCTTCCAGTTTTTCTAACTTTTTTCCTATATCTAGCCAAGCATGAGTGACAAAGGTTGCTTTCAATAAAACTTGTCCTGCTACTGTATCAGGGTTGGTACCTGAATATTGTCTCATATTTTTTCTTAACCTCTCCAGCCATTCAGTTGGAGTCTCATCCTTCTTTTGTTGTTCAATAAATGCCTTAGGGGCATTCCAAGTTCGTGGAGCAGCTTCTCTAATCCGCCTGACAATTAATGTTCTATTGATGCAAGGCAGTTAGGGGTTAAAGCCTGATTGATTAGGGTGTTAGAAAAATAAATCCACAAAAGACAAAAAGGAGACAGATGAGTCCTTTTACTTTATTCTAATGAAGGGAGAGGCCATGGGGCATTTCCCCTGGCATCTCTCAAATTTTTGGAGGACAAAACCTCCTATTTATCCGCATGTCCCTCTCTCTTTCCCCATTGGCTGAGGTACTTGAGAGGTACAGATTTCCCAGAATGACTAATACCTAAAGATTCCACTTTAACGTATAACCCCCCTTTTAAATTTTAATTATTATGAAATTTAGGGGTTTCCCCCATTGTTTCTTTCATCTTTCAATAGCCAGTTTCTTTTATCAGCATACCTAAGGTTTGTTTGTAAAGGCAAATATCTTCTTTCCATTCATTAATCAGTGGAATCCTTCCCATTGTTTCTTTTATCTCCCAGTGCTAGTCTTATCTATCAGCAGACCCACTGCTTGTTTGTAAAGACAACTCAGTCATTCCTCTCAGGGGTAGCTGACTAGACAATGTATATTGCTTAACATTTACTGTGCTTGCAAAAGCAGGATGAGAGGATGCAAGGCTATTGTGATAAGGAAGATTGTTTGGACCGCTAAACTAGCCAAGACCTGCCTTGAGGCTTGGATTGAAACTAAGAGACCAGGGAGCATGCGCAAGGAGGCAAGGTGAAAAGTTCAACCCTGAGGAAGTCTCCTTTCATCGTCTTGTGCGACCACCACACTGCACAAGCGCAGAAGGACTTTAAGCTCATTATAATACGAAGCGAGGCTAGGCAGGGCTAGGTAAAGAATTTGTATAGGAGTATTGTAAAATTTAGTGCAAATGTAATACTTTAGAGAATAAATGGAGGATAAGTGTTGCTAACTACGCACATGCCTTTGGAGGAGATATCCCCCATGCGTCTCAGCGATGAATAAAACATACCTACTTTACAACTTTCACAAGTTGTGGCTTTTTTCTGTGAATCATTTTGGTGGACTTCCTAAGGCATGCCCCAGGATTTTCCCTGGAGGAACTCTGCTTCTCAGCTCGCTCACTGCGGGGGCAGAAAACAGCCTGCTGGAACTGTGGATAAATGGTATGTTTCGAATCTAGGGAGCCTGTAAGTCATATCCTTGGCCAGCGCTGCTGATAAGCTGCAAGAGACGTCTTGCACACAGCCTAGTCCCTGTTTAGGTAAAGTGGTGGGCTTGCAAGCAACTGGATAAGAGAGCCGGCGGAGTGATTCACTGACCGATAGAGCGGCCACGAGCAACCCTGGGGGTGGGTTGAGGGAATTTTTGTCTTTACTGTTGTTGTTAGAACTGTGACTATGTGATTGCTAAGTCCGGACGTTTTGGTTGTGTGAGTGAGTGAGATGCACCCTCAGTACAAAGCGAGTGGGGAGCACTATCCACGTTTCTGACCTCGGGCGACTGAGGCAGCCGAAGAAAAGCTAAAGAATAGATGCGAGTGTGAAAGGAGTGTTGTCTTGGAGTGTGGTGATCCGCGTATGTTTTAACTGTGGCTAGACAAACTGAAGGAACCCCTTTCCCCCAGTGGTTTGGGCTTGATCCTTGGGAATTTGTGAATCGGGTGAATTGTTGGATAGAAAGAGGATACAAATGGGCTTATTTAGAAGGAATATATAGGACTTTCGCGGGGAGGTTGGTAGCCTTAGATTGGGAACAACCTGCGCCAAAAGATTTGAGCATTCAAGAAAGAATAAGTGGAATACCCTGTCTTTGTGGGCGTTTTGGAGTCTTCAGTGCATCAAGGGGGGTGGCAGCCTGTGTGGGTACTGTTACAGGGCAGAGTTTGTGAAAGATGTTGATATTGTTCCTCTGGCGAACAGCAGGGTATTATGCCCCCAGTGTGAGGTGAGGTATCCTAATCAAGTTGATTTTGAACATAAGAGTCTAACATTTGTGTGTGGAAAGTCACCTTTAGTACCTGATAAGAAGAGCTAGGAGACTATCCTATCAGTGATTTCAGCTTTATTAAGGAGATCAGCATAGGAAGGGGGGGGCTCGTGGGGTACGCACACACCTCCGCTGCTCCCGAGACGACATAGAGGAGGAGGAGATAAGTTCCATCATCTGTGGTCTGGCGGATCTTGGTCTTCTGGCCTCACGAGAGTTTCCGGCAAGACGTCCATCTTATTCCAGTTTGCAGTCCCCATATCACCTGTGTGCCATTGTGGTTAGGATGACAATGGTGGAAAGTTCCATCTCAGAGTTTGATGATGTCTCATGCTTCCTCTGATTGAAAGTATTCTTTTTAGTCTTTATTTGTGTGGTGGGTCTGTGAACCAAATACTGTTTCCCACACACTATTCTAATTATTTCTGCCTGTTGTGACTCAATGACTGCCTCCCACCAAGCATTTCCTATTCTTGAACTGTCTATTTCCTCGTGTCCTACAGAAATTAAGAAATATACTGCCTGATTTCTGGTTCTTAATTCTGCTCTTTTATGCTCCCAGCACGAGGCACTCTTGCATGTGGCTGTGCCATACCATCTCTTATGACAGATTTTACATTCACACAATACTCAAGGCTCACATTCGTGTCCACAACTTAAACACAAAATTGCACTCATACAAGCAACACAAAATCTTTACCAAAAAAAATTTGTTATTCATATAAACAACTAACACTTCACTTTTCTCTGGCCATTTTGGTAGCCCGAAAAACAGAACCACAGATCGAAGCTCCTCACTCGGTTTGTACTAAAAGTACATCTCATTCACTCAGCAGTTACACTTATCAATCATACAAGACTCGGGATATGCACAATACCAAGGTACCGCTGTTTTTGAATCAGGGGCCAATATTCAATTAAAGGTGCTTATTTGTTACACAATAGCCTACTGTCAATAAAATAATCCTAAACCCATCTAATATTCTCAAACTTAAAATCTTTCTCTCACTACCCATACACCAATAAAACCCCAGCCATATAAGAACACTTAAAACGAACTTCAAAGCCCTACTGAAGGGTCACTGCTTATCTTTGCTTCCTGCTCTTGTAGCTGACAGCTACACAACTGTTTTTCTTTCTCTCCTTTTACCCCGTCATCAAACTGGCATAATCAGTCTCTCAGATCTCTCAGGAAGTGTTATCTGCTCAGTAGTTTAACATCCCAGACCAGCTCAACCATCCAAGCCCTAGGTTGTATTGGGGTTTTGGGTTCTCAGCATCCCACCTTTTGTAGACCCTGCACCTAATATAGCCAAGGTTCTTATAGGCAATCAGGTATGGACCAAGAGCAGTAATACCCAGAACTAGGATTCCTGCAGTCAGATTACCTTTCCTTTTTGTTTTCTTAATTCCCCTTTTTAACATCAAAGTAGCTAAATCTCAACAATTCCAGTGTATCCCAAAAGGGACATGGACAAAATACCTTTCAACTGTTTTAGTTGAAAGGGGATGTTTATTTCAGCGCTGGGCTCATGTGGGATTATTCCCCAAAGTCGTGAGCCCTTTCCGACAGTTTCACCCTTCTATTTATTTACAAAAGTCATGTATATTCCAAAAACACCTATACATATTCATCACCGGTCACCGCCCTTTCTCTGCTTCATATTAAAATTAGTTGCATACTCATTGTGGCTGCATAGTCCCCCTTCCCTTTTGGGTCGGTGGTCGTTGAAATGAGTCAGAGGGTAGCAGGAGGAAGTAACGAATGTCTTCCTCACTCACTACACTTTTCACCTTTGTCCCATTGCTATGACTACTTCTCCTGTTGCCATGACTAGCTGACCTGCTGATCCCTTCATTCTGGTCTTTATTAGTTTTAGTATGAAAATTCATAATGTACAGGTCTCTTGAGACCACCTTTGAGTGCTATCCGATGTATATCAAGTTCATTTAAGTGTTTCCCTATGTGCCTTGTCTCCATTTTGGCTAGTTCCAAATATTTCCATATGTATATCATCAATCTTGGTAAATTTACATTCCTAATCTTCTAACTTCTAAACCTATCGTTTATTCCCTAAGTATCTATTTCTTTAAGCGTAACAAAATGCCATGGTTCACTAGGATTCACTCAGTTTCTACCATCCGCTTTGTCCCTTCACCGGCCAGTCCCCTCACGGGGAGATGGAACCGCGACTATAAGGACCTCGCAATTGTCTTTGCAGATTCAGATTTTCTGGCCTGTGTCTCATACACACACACATATCCTCCCAGATTCCAAGCCACCCCCTTCCCCCCCAATACTTATCCATCTAGGTTTTCATGCACAACTTAGGGGCTGGAAGTTGCCGGAGCTTCTTAGGGAATTTTTACTTCGCCTTTTCTTTTTGACCCTTTTATCGACCGAGTGTCAAACTTGGTGTCACCAAGAACAGCAGGAGAAGCTGGAGTGAGCTGCTTAACTCAGTGGGGCACCTCTCACTCAGGATCTCCCGGAGTTACAGCAACTGGAGGTGCTATAGCTCATTGGGACCTCCAAATTGTAGAAACAAGGCTCACCCTTTAAAATTTTAAAAAGTTTAATAAAGGATAAAAGGGACAGTATCAAGCTCTGGGGTGCCTGGCAAACTGCCAGAACCCCCTTGTTAGCTTAAAACAATTTTCTAATATAATTTTACATTACATTGGTTAGATGCATATTCTTGACGATTATACATATTCAAACATTCCTGCGAGTTCTTTTACATGTTCTGAAAATTCTATAGCATTGTTTGTTTGACCCCGAGCCTTTTGCACAACAATCTATAGGCCATTTCCTCAAAACGTTTATGCCATTTCCTCACAACAACAAACGGGGGATTATTGATAGCTGCAGGGTTAGTGGTAGAAGTCCTTTTCACATCCTTTCTTTTGATGTTATCTGTGTTGTTCCTTCAATGTTATCTAATCATACAGACAGTTTTAGCTGTTTTCATAAACTTCTGTAAGTTTTTTTCACTATTGTAACTTAGTTAAAAATAAAGGCATTATTTTGTGAAAGCCTAAATTACAATATATGTTTATCATGCTATTATTTATATAAGCCACACAGAACATACAACAGCTGACAGATTGTACTATTTTAAAGCAGTTAAAAGGGGTTACAAATAGTACTATATTAAAATTGTAATCAATAATAACTTGCAAAAGCCAATACCTAAATGCGCAAGTCAATAACTATACTGTTATTTATAACATAACCTTCCCAGTTCTGCCTCGGAAGGCTTCAAAATTAATAAAATTTGGCTAAATTTTTCAGATTTACTAATTAGTGAATTAAAGAATCTTAAAACAAGCAAATGCTACATGAGAAATTATTGAATTCCCAGTCCTAAACCAGGAGGCATTAGCATGGACTGCAAATAAGACATGAATAAAATACAGAAAAGCCTTCTACTAGCTCTCAAAGTAATGCGTTTTTGAATTTCATGTCACATGTCTTAAAAGAGTGAGAGGAAATATGTGTGCTAATGTCTTTAGTAATAATTTGAAGGGTGAAGGTATGGGTGTTAACGTCTTTGAAATGGGTCTTAATGGTTCTATTGGCTTTGGGCAACTGGTGTGTTGCAGAGCCCAGACAACTTGGCTCCTGAAACAGACAAGGGTCTGCACAAGCCTGAACTTCTGAACTTTGGGGTAAAATAGGTTCAAGGGTAGATATGGGGTAGGTGGTTCGGGGAGGCTGTACCTTCCTAGTACCTCACCAGTGGGAAAAGGCTGCGTCCCCCCAAAACCTTGAGAGAGAAAAATCCCGCAGGCATGTGCCCTGGTGGACTCTCTTGTTTTATGCAAATAAAGTTGAAGGACTCCTCGTCACCTTGTTGGACATGAACCTCTGGCTACTGTGGATTTTCCTGACAATATTTTTCTAAACCAGTTCCTCCTGGGGGCTTATTCTGCCCCTCTTCTAGCCCTCCCTGCTTCCCTGCTACTGCCTGTGGGTACTCACTCTCCCACAGCTCAAAATCCCTTGTTTCTCCAGTGACCCAAACAAAATCCATTCATGCATCAGGACAGGATATGGTGACACATTGTCTCTTATACTGTATACCCAAGCCTATCATTGTACCTTGCACTGCACATGAAAGCTGCTCCCTGGCCAGTTGCAGTGTCCAGACACCCCTGTGAAAAACGAGGTTCACTTTCCTGTAAATTTTATAAAAGTTTAATAAACAGACAANCCATAGCAAGCCAGTCTGGGCCCCTAGGCTGCTCTTCCAGCTCCACAAGCTCTGTAAAGCTGCTGGTGCAGCTCAGCTGACAGTGCTACAGGAATGGGCAGGCTGCCAGGGCGTCCTGCAAACTCATGGGCCCGGGAGCCACTGCAGCTCCTGCCCACTGGGATGGTGGCCTTGGGCACTGCCCGGCACCAAGCTTTGACTGCCCCACAGCCTCATGTCAGTCTCGCACCACTCCCACAGGCCCCCTGTGCTGTCTGTCACACCTGGACTCAGACAGAAACCCCCTTAAATCCTGAGTGGGAGAATCCTGCAGGTGTGTGCCCCAGTGGACTGTCTTGCTTTATCTGAATAAAGTTGAAGGACTCCTCTATCTCCTTTTTGGACATAAACCTCTGGTGTTAGTGGTTTTTCCTGACAATCAGGGGCTCACTCTGGGATCCTTCTACTGTTTGGGGATGGCACACAGCAAGAGGATGCGTGTCTCATCCAGTTTTGATGATCAGGTGTGAATGCTGAAAGCAAGAGATCAGGCAGTAGCAACATAATTTGTGTGAAAATCAAGTCACATAACTTTCTCACACTGGCCTGAAAAATTGTGAGGAGGAATCAAAACAATCCTTGAAGGTGAAAAACAGTCTCCACAGGTGTTGTTTTTCCAACTTGCTGTTTACTTGTAAAAATGTTCAAGGGGTATTTTTCTGAGTGTCCAATCATGTCTCTTTTCTTGGAACTGTCTATAAAAAGGATGGTGAAGAATAAAGATTGCTCTTTTTGTCTGTGAGACTGGAGAGTCTGTGTCATTGTATTTCAAGCCGTCCTGAATCCTACGAAGACAACCAGGTCCCTTTGGCTCTGGCGAGCACTGGGTTACTGATGTGGTACCCGAGACTGTTNCCAGCTAGCTCTTGAAACATGTAGTTTATTGCAAGGGTTGTGGGCAAGGGGGACTCACTCAAGCTACCGGCCACAGCTTAGAGTAAGCCCCAGAGAAAGAGGGAAAGAGAGAGAGAAAGAGAGAGAAAGAAAGAGCAGGAGCAAGAGAAGAAGAAGAAGAGAGCTCAAGTCTTGTTACAATACATTATATCTTTTTCCATCCTGAATATTCTGATTCACAGGGAAAGTTGAGAAGGGTTTTGGCAAATCTCACCGGTGAGTACAACTTCAGGGAGTAAAACATAGGAGGACATCCAGGGTGGGCAACAAAAGAAAGTCAAAAAAGGGTCTCGACTATAGGGATGATGATCTCAAAATACCTCCGAAGAGTTCTTTAGGAGAATGTTGAGATAGTTTGCACATTCTCCCAGAGGTAGTTAAAAGGACATGGGCACCCAAAGTGGGCAATATGGAATATGACAAGAAGGGGGCAATATGAGGAACATGGATGACCAGAGGTGTCAATTAGAGGTGCAGAGAAAGGGTCTCGCAAGCCACACACAGGGCAATATGGTATTGGTTTGGGAAAGGATTGGTCAAAGGGGAGTATGAAGAAATATGGTTAAGGCAAATAGAAGCAGGAGGCTAAAAACTGAGGCCAAATCTTTCACTATTGCAAGGAAATTGGGCATTTGAAACAAAATTGCCCAAAAAGGGAAAGGGACTTTGATGCATTCTTACACGTGGCCCGCGTGGAGTGAGCCACGTGGAGATGCATCAAGTCTCTGAGGGTGCCTGCACCTCACAGAGTGGCTTAATAAGAGAAAGACCACTTCTTCAGGTGTGCCTTGTAACAGAAAAGGTTTTAATAAAAGGAGAAAATAACAAACAGTATAATGCAAATAAAAATAAGCTGTACACAAGTGCAGAGAGACCATAGCACCATGTAAAGCACCCCAAAAAGGCCATGAGCGGCTTTGTGAAGCCCACTAAGTATTTAATGGTTGAGGAGGTGTCTTTGGCAAGCTGCCCAATAGAGAACAGCTACATTGCTGAAAGACAGGTAGAGAGACCTATCCATACCTCTGTCCTGGCACAGAGCCAATGGCAGCTTGGGGAGCATAGAAGTTTCTAGGGCTTTTTCCTTTTTGGTCCTAAGGTAAAACTAAAACATATCTTCCCTATAAGGAAAATATCTGCCTGGTCTAAAACTGCATTACTACAGGACTTGAAGGTTTTTAAGGAGGCTCGAGAAACGGACGATTAGGAATGTCAGGGGCTCTATCTCCCAGGGTCAAAGTATCAACGGGAGCCCTGGATAACTTTAAAAGGAGGCCTCCAGGAGGAAGAATTTGAATTCTTAAGAGATACGGGGCCTCAAAGGACATGTGTTTGTAGAATTCCAAAAGGATGCTAAAAAAGCTAAAATACAATTCAGGTGCTGGGGGAAAAAGGAGAAGGATTTAAAGCACCAGTTATAAAAAATGTAATATTTGAGGGAACAAACAAAATAGCAAAGGGGGATATTTTATTAGTACTTGGGCAGGATGCAATTTACTGGGGAGGGATTTGCAAGTGCAGTTAAGTATTGGGGTGCTTCCCGAGGGAGAGAAAATGGTAGTCAAACTCCTCCGATTAAAAGAGGAAGATGAAAAACAAATTGAGGAAGTAGTTTGGGCAAAGCCTGGAAATAGGGGCAAGTTAAACATAACTCCTATAGTAATTAAACTAACCAACAAAGATTGCCCAATTCAAGTACAGCAATATCCACTCTCTTTGAAGGGAGAAAAGGACTGCAGACAGTAATTCAAGAATTAAAGATGGAAATGTAGGACCATGCATGTCTCCCCACAATACCTCCATATTACCAGTAAAAAAATCAAATGGGAAATACAGGCTTGTACAAGACCTGAGAGAAATAAATAAAAGAACTATAAATCGACATCCAGTGGTACCCAATCCCTACACACAACTGAGTAAAATCCCCCCATTGCATGGGTGGTTTAGTGTGATAGACCTCTGTCCTAGGGTGACTTTATGATGCTTGTATCCCCAAATCATCTGTTCTGTATGTATTAGATATTGTGTTCTGCACCTTTAAGACTGGTTCCAAGAGCCAAGGGGGAGAAAAGAAAAGTGCAGAGTTTGTTTTCAGAAAAGCAGCTCACTCCTACACATTCCTGCTCCTGCACTGTTTGTCTGAAGCATGGACAGACGGCAGGTCAGGTATCTCCTTTGCTTTTAGTCAGTTTTAGTTAGCTAGGGCGGAGAAGTTCCCTGGACTGTTTTTTTTCCTTTTCCTTTTTCTTGGGACTGTTTAAACCTGCTCTTGGACTGAAAGACCCACAAGAGTGAGAGCACCGGGAGTCCACACCGGTGGGCCACCGGGGCCAGGCTGGCATTTTCCAGCACCAGAAAGGCTGATAGCAATCTGAGCAAGCTGAGCTCCCAGGGCAAGGACTTTCTCAATTTTGCCAGTTTTTTTTTTGTTTCATATTATTAATTTCTATGTTTGTAGGCACTTTGTTTGTTAAATAAATAGGTTTTTTCCCACTCATCTCTAAGGAGATTTTTTTCCCGAACCAATGGAGAGGAGGGACAGTTTCAATTTGCTTCCCAGAGGGACCCCCATTTAGGAGGTTTCCTCCCAAATTTGCCCTAAACCAGGTCAACCTCAAAGATGCCTTTTGGGCTTGTCCCGTAGCAGAAGAAAACAGAGATATATTTGCTTATTCAGATGGATCAAATTACCCCAAGAATGTGCTGAATCCCCTAACTTATTTGGACAAGCCTGGGAAGAGGTACTGCAATGTTTCCATATGGTACCAGAAGTAAAACTTATCCAATATGTTGACCATTTACTTCACTCAGGGGAGGATGATGAAAAAGTCTGAGAATTCACCATCTCGTGTCTAAATTTCTTGGTGTCATGGTTTAGCACAGGTTTTAGTTAAAGAGGAAATAATTCCCTGCCAAGACCTGAGATTGACACCTTGTTCAGCCAGTGAGAAAGTAAGTTCGGCTTTGTGAATGACCCTTATCAAGCTGAGTACTCTGGGAACTGTCTCTCTTCCCTCCCTGCCTGTGAAGAGGTAAGAAGCAGCCGGGCTCCCTCCTTCCCGGGGCAGGGGGGAGACAGGCCTGCTGGACCCTGTCTAAGCCTTTCCCGGGATGCCCGCCAGGCTCAGTGACTCCCGGGCAGGAAGGGGGGAGGAAGATATGACCCGTCCCAGCTCTGACTGAGTTCCAGCGGCTGTCGGAGGGAAAGGGGAAGCCACAACCAATCTCCCGAGCCCCTCCCTCCATCTGAAGCATCCCTGAGCCCAAACTGAGCCATCCCGAATGAGACCGAGGGGTGGAAGGGGAGAGAAAACATCTCCTAGCTCAGCTGCCGAAGCCCTGGCCTCCGTTCCTGCTCCCCCTCATGTGGCCTTGGAATCTTTCGAGTTGCCACCACTGCCGAGATCACGTGACCATCTGCAAACTCCAGCTAGAGTTAACTCTTTCTTTGCTAAAGTGAAGCTTGCAGAACATTAGTCCTCTCTAGAATGAAGGTCATAGTGGGGACATGTCGCACTGATAGCAAAGAGACAAACCCACACTGACACACAGGGATCAAAGGGGAAGAAAAAGAGGAAGTTTATTTGCATCTTAACTATTTATACTTCTACATAGAGGGTTCTCATAGGATAATAGGAAAGGTATTTCTACACACACATTGGCTACTACATATGCTTGTCAAAGAAACTCGTCCCACTAGAAAGAATGAAAACATGTGGGATGTTTAGGGAACTGTCCCTGTTGTTTACATAAGTGTCCATGGGAAAACTGACTCCAAACTACAGCTTATCAGAAGGCTTAGAAATTCAGGGCGACAGGGACATTTTTATTTAGGCCTCATGAAGATACTGAGGTCTGTGAAAGAGATATTGTATCTTAAGAGATGAGAAGACACCTTAGGCTGAAAATCTTTTGTGAATTCTGGTAACAGACTATAATATGCTAGAATATATCTTTAAACCATGGAAAATATGGACTGGGGAAATGATTGTTCAGATTGGTGGTTTTGAGCAAAGGTATTTGTAATGGACTAAGTGAAGCAGGGACCCTGTGGTCCTCTGAGGTATTTGAACAGAGGTTGAGATGTGCTGAAGAAAAAGCCTCTGCGCCAGTGAAGAAGTGAGAGATATTTCTGCCCTTAAATGGGACAAAGAACATCCTTTGCAACTGAACTGTTCATTTTAAAATAACACCCCAGAATGCATAAAGTCTATGACCCAAGTGCAGCTGATGGGAAAAGCTGTGTGATATGGGGAAACCACAGAGACAAGTTCCCCTGCAGCTGTTTCTGTGAGAGCTAAGAGCCACAAGCAGACTGTTTCTTTCTTGTGGAGAGTTACCATAACCAGAAGAGACTTCTCTCTCTAAAGAGATTGATGAAAGACTGTTTTATTAGAAGTATAGACCTTGGGTTCTGAGTTTTTGCCTTCATATAATGTCTGTGAGAAAGAAAAGAAGCTGAGCGGGAGAGAGGGTAGTGTTTTGAAAGTTTCATTTTGATTCTTTCTTTTTCTTTCCTATTAGTGTGTGTGAATAAAACTATCTTTATATCTTTTAAGTTTGAACCCGCTTTGTTTCTCTTAATCCTATCTCACAGCAAAAAAACCCTAACACTAAAACCACTACATTAATTGGTGCGTTGGCTGGGAAAACAAAATTAGTGAACGTGAAACCACTACACTTGGGAAACCAAGGGCTTAGAGTATCAAAAGAAAAACGTCAAATTGTGAAGAGTGAAGAAAAACACTTAGGGCATATAATAAGCCAAGGCAGCCAGCAATAAAATTCTGAAAGGATTATGGGAAGAACTGCACTTCCCCAGCCAAAAACTAAAAAGGAAATCAGAACGCTTCTGGGCTTGTTAGGATATTGTAGGATATGGATAGAAGGTTATACTCAAGCTGTTAATTTTTTCTATGAAAAATTAGTAAAAGATGAATTTGCATGGGGAAAAGAAGATAAGCAGAAATTTGAAAATTTGAAACAAAAATTGATCGGTGCACCTGCTCTAAGTCTTCTTGCTTTAGACAAACCTTTTTACTTATTTGTAAATGTGGAAAAACGGATTGCCCATGGAGTCCTAGCCCAAGAAGGGGGAGGGTCCAAGAAACCAGTGGCTTATCTGTCAAAGTTGTTAGACCCTGTTAATACGGGGTGGCCAACCTGCATGTAGGCAGTAGCTGCCACTGCCTTACTAGCAGAAGAAAGCAGAATATTAACTTTTGGAGGGAAATTAAAATGGCACACCCCACATGCAATTAGAAATATTTTGAATCACAAAGCTTTGAAATGGCTCTCTGATTCTCGAGTGCTAACATATGAAGCAATTCTAATAGACAAAGATGATCTGGAACTAATTACTGATAAACACCTCAATCCTGCCCAGTTTTTGTATGGAAAACTGGTAGAAGAACTAGTGCAGGATTGCTTAGAAATCATAAACTATCAGACCAAAGTGAGAGAAGATTTGACAGACCAACCCCTTCAGGGGGAGAAAGCGATTATACATTGATTGATCCTCAAGGGTAATTCAGGGGCAGCGAATGTCAGGATATGCTATAATACGTAACCAATTAGTAACCACAGAAAAGAAAAAGTTACCCCCCCCCCAGTTGGTCAGCCCAAGCATGTGAGTTGTATGCTGTGAAACGAACCCTTGAAATATTAACATGAGAAAGGGGGACCATATATACTGACTCGAAGCATGCCTTTGGAGTGGTGCATACTTTTGGGAAAATCTGGGAGGAAAGAGGACTGTTAAATTCAAAAGGGAAAGAGTTAATTCATGAAAGGCTAATCTCAGAAGTACTAGAAGCTTTACAATTGACAGAGGAAATTGCTGCTGTGCATGTTCGGGGACATCAGAAAGGGACCACCTTAGAAATATGAGGGAAAAACTTAGCAGACTTGGAGGCTAAAAATGCAGTCGAGTCAGGAGGAGAGAAAATGATGATGGTCCTAACCCCCACAGAAGAATTTCAGGATATACCAGTATTCAGTGAAACAGAGGAAAAAAATCCTTGAAATAGTAGCAAAAAAAGGCAGTGAAGCAAAGTGGATGTTACCTGATGGGAAACAGTTGTGAAATAAACCGCTGGCCAGGAAAATATTAGAAAGCATGCATAGCAAGACTCATTGGGGTACCCAGGCACTGAGTGATCAGTTCCTGAGAAATTGGAGTTGCATGGGACTTTTCGGAATAGCTAAGCAAGTAACTGAAAAATGTACGATATGCCAAAAAGTGAACAGAAAAATAATGAGGATAGCAAGCAAAGGAGGGCAAAAATTAGCCTTACAACCCTTTCAAAGTATCCAAGTAGATTTTTTTGAAATCCCCCAAGTGCAACGGTGGAAATATTTGCTAATAATAGTAGATCATTTAACTCATTGGGTAGAGGCAGTACAAACTATTAAAGCTACTGCCAGTATTTTATGCAAAACTCTTCTGGAATTAATCATTCCTTCAGTATGGAATAGTGAACATCTACTCAGATTGAGGAACCCATTTCACGTCAAAAATACTACAGCAGATGGTCTAATCTCTAGGTATAGAATAGGAATTACACACTACATGGCATCCACAAAGTTTGGGACAGGTTGAAAGGATGAATCAAACTCTTAAGAAAACTCTAACTAAACTGATGTTTCAAACCCAAAAGTCGTGGGTAAAATGCCTACCCCTAGCTTTTGTAAAAATTAGAACACAACCTAGATCAGATGTAGGGATTTCACCTTCTGAAATGATGTTTGGGTTACCTTTTCTGATTTCACCAAATAGGATTGCCGCTTATGAAGAAGGGGAGGACAGGGTCAAGAAATATGTTCTGTCTATAGCAAAAAACCCTAGAGGATCTGCGAGGAAAGGGAATAATCCCTCAGACTGCTACGCTAGATTTCAAAATTCATGTCAGTCCTGGGAACTGGGTAATGATTAAATCATGGAAAGACCAACCTTTAAACCTGTCCTAGGGTGACTTTATGATGCTTCTATCCCCAAATCGGCTGTACTGTCTGTGTTAGATATTGTGTTCTGTAGCTTTAAGACTGATTCTGAGAGCGAAGGGAGAGAAAAAAGAAGCGCGGAGTTTGTTTTCAGAAAAGCAGCTCACTCCTCCGCATTCCAGCTCCTGGACTCTTCGTCTGAGGCACGGACAGGCGGCGGGTCAGAGATCTCCTTTGCTTTTAGTTAGGTTTAGCTAGCTAGGGCAGAGAAGTTACCTGGACAGTTTTTTTCCCTTTGTCTTGGGACTGTTTAAACCTGCTCTTGGGCTGAAAGATCTACAAAAGCGAGAGCACCGGGAGTCCACATCGGTGGGCCACTGGGCCCTGGGCTGGCATTTTCCAGCACCAGAGCGGCTGATAACCATCTGAGTGAGCTGAGCTCCCACGGCAAGGAGTTTCTCAATTTTGCCAGGTTTTATTGTTTCANATTAACTTTTGGAGGGAAATTAAAATGGCACACCCCACATGCAATTAGAAATATTTTGAATCACAAAGCTTTGAAATGGCTCTCTGATTCTCGAGTGCTAACATATGAAGCAATTCTAATAGACAAAGATGATCTGGAACTAATTACTGATAAACACCTCAATCCTGCCCAGTTTTTGTATGGAAAACTGGTAGAAGAACTAGTGCAGGATTGCTTAGAAATCATAAACTATCAGACCAAAGTGAGAGAAGATTTGACAGACCAACCCCTTCAGGGGGAGAAAGCGATTATACATTGATTGATCCTCAAGGGTAATTCAGGGGCAGCGAATGTCAGGATATGCTATAATACGTAACCAATTAGTAACCACAGAAAAGAAAAAGTTACCCCCCCCCCAGTTGGTCAGCCCAAGCATGTGAGTTGTATGCTGTGAAACGAACCCTTGAAATATTAACATGAGAAAGGGGGACCATATATACTGACTCGAAGCATGCCTTTGGAGTGGTGCATACTTTTGGGAAAATCTGGGAGGAAAGAGGACTGTTAAATTCAAAAGGGAAAGAGTTAATTCATGAAAGGCTAATCTCAGAAGTACTAGAAGCTTTACAATTGACAGAGGAAATTGCTGCTGTGCATGTTCGGGGACATCAGAAAGGGACCACCTTAGAAATATGAGGGAAAAACTTAGCAGACTTGGAGGCTAAAAATGCAGTCGAGTCAGGAGGAGAGAAAATGATGATGGTCCTAACCCCCACAGAAGAATTTCAGGATATACCAGTATTCAGTGAAACAGAGGAAAAAAATCCTTGAAATAGTAGCAAAAAAAGGCAGTGAAGCAAAGTGGATGTTACCTGATGGGAAACAGTTGTGAAATAAACCGCTGGCCAGGAAAATATTAGAAAGCATGCATAGCAAGACTCATTGGGGTACCCAGGCACTGAGTGATCAGTTCCTGAGAAATTGGAGTTGCATGGGACTTTTCGGAATAGCTAAGCAAGTAACTGAAAAATGTACGATATGCCAAAAAGTGAACAGAAAAATAATGAGGATAGCAAGCAAAGGAGGGCAAAAATTAGCCTTACAACCCTTTCAAAGTATCCAAGTAGATTTTTTTGAAATCCCCCAAGTGCAACGGTGGAAATATTTGCTAATAATAGTAGATCATTTAACTCATTGGGTAGAGGCAGTACAAACTATTAAAGCTACTGCCAGTATTTTATGCAAAACTCTTCTGGAATTAATCATTCCTTCAGTATGGAATAGTGAACATCTACTCAGATTGAGGAACCCATTTCACGTCAAAAATACTACAGCAGATGGTCTAATCTCTAGGTATAGAATAGGAATTACACACTACATGGCATCCACAAAGTTTGGGACAGGTTGAAAGGATGAATCAAACTCTTAAGAAAACTCTAACTAAACTGATGTTTCAAACCCAAAAGTCGTGGGTAAAATGCCTACCCCTAGCTTTTGTAAAAATTAGAACACAACCTAGATCAGATGTAGGGATTTCACCTTCTGAAATGATGTTTGGGTTACCTTTTCTGATTTCACCAAATAGGATTGCCGCTTATGAAGAAGGGGAGGACAGGGTCAAGAAATATGTTCTGTCTATAGCAAAAAACCCTAGAGGATCTGCGAGGAAAGGGAATAATCCCTCAGACTGCTACGCTAGATTTCAAAATTCATGTCAGTCCTGGGAACTGGGTAATGATTAAATCATGGAAAGACCAACCTTTAAACCTGTCCTAGGGTGACTTTATGATGCTTCTATCCCCAAATCGGCTGTACTGTCTGTGTTAGATATTGTGTTCTGTAGCTTTAAGACTGATTCTGAGAGCGAAGGGAGAGAAAAAAGAAGCGCGGAGTTTGTTTTCAGAAAAGCAGCTCACTCCTCCGCATTCCAGCTCCTGGACTCTTCGTCTGAGGCACGGACAGGCGGCGGGTCAGAGATCTCCTTTGCTTTTAGTTAGGTTTAGCTAGCTAGGGCAGAGAAGTTACCTGGACAGTTTTTTTCCCTTTGTCTTGGGACTGTTTAAACCTGCTCTTGGGCTGAAAGATCTACAAAAGCGAGAGCACCGGGAGTCCACATCGGTGGGCCACTGGGCCCTGGGCTGGCATTTTCCAGCACCAGAGCGGCTGATAACCATCTGAGTGAGCTGAGCTCCCACGGCAAGGAGTTTCTCAATTTTGCCAGGTTTTATTGTTTCATATTATTAATTT
>VWYE01004102.1:40354-51220 GCA_013398995.1 Alaudala cheleensis
TATGGCCCTGCCCTGAGAGGGAGACTTTTTTTCTTTGATTTTTTTTTACAGATTCTTAGGTCCTAGCCTCTGCTCTGCCTTCAAGTTAGGCTGCGTTTTATGTTGTATTTTTACAATAAATGGTTCTCAGAGCTGCAAGCTAGGCCCATCTCGCATTCTTTATGCTGATCCACTGGCTATGGTCTGGGACACACAGAGCCCCCTGTAAATCACAGTAATACCAAAGCGCGCCGTGACAGAGGATGGATTCATGCTACCAGAATAAAAGGACCCGTCAAAGAACCCAAGAATTGGAAAATCGTCACTTCCACAGGAGGACTAAGAATGACTCTAAAACAAAACGCATGTGTTCAGTGTGGCAAGTAAACAACGGCAACCACACATCAATCCGGACTGGGAGGGAGTTCCCAATGGGCTTTATCGGTTCTTTTGTATNCCCATCTCGCATTCTTTATGCTGATCCACTGGCTATGGTCTGGGACACACAGAGCCCCCTGTAAATCACAGTAATACCAAAGCGCGCCGTGACAGAGGATGGATTCATGCTACCAGAATAAAAGGACCCGTCAAAGAACCCAAGAATTGGAAAATCGTCACTTCCACAGGAGGACTAAGAATGACTCTAAAACAAAACGCATG
Organism: Alaudala cheleensis; assembly: GCA_013398995.1. Lineage (NCBI taxonomy): Eukaryota > Metazoa > Chordata > Aves > Passeriformes > Alaudidae > Alaudala > Alaudala cheleensis. The sequence continues at coordinate 40,994 of VWYE01004102.1, forward strand.
TGTTCAGTGTGGCAAGTAAACAACGGCAACCACACATCAATCCGGACTGGGAGGGAGTTCCCAATGGGCTTTATCGGTTCTTTTGTATTCCCAAAGGCCAGAGGCTCTCTAAACTCCGACACAACCATTGTGTTATGGCGCAGGCTCCTTTTTTCTTGTTTTTGCCAAGGTCAGGATGAATGATGCACGGGAAACAGAAGTTCGAGTTCGGATTTGGTGATTTATTATATCTTATCTATTTACAGAGAATTTACAGACCCACAAACTGTGAGCTCTACCTAGCTGCTAGAAAAACATGGCAAAAATGGCTACTACTAACTTTTTCCCAGAGTTTTTAAGCACTGTTTACCCAATAACAAGATGACACATATTATTTATGTTTTTCACCCCATGATGACCACCAAAGGTCCACAATGCGGACCTTTTCCACCCAATTACAGAAAACCACCGATACCTATGAAGAAGAAGGAAGGAGACTGTGAAAAGAAAGACTTAGACAACACCTTAAATCCTCCATCTTGGCTCACACACATTACTATATACTAAAATCTTAAGCCCTAAGTTTGTTCACCCTGTGAGATCACACACTTCTAATCAAAACTACACACTACATTGAGTGCTATCACTCAATCTTGGGAGGATACCTATGAAGAAGAAGGAAGGAGACTGTGAAAAGAAAGACTTAGACAACACCTTAAATCCTCCATCTTGGCTCACACACATTACTATATACTAAAATCTTAAGCCCTAAGTTTGTTCACCCTGTGAGATCACACACTTCTAATCAAAACTACACACTACATTGAGTGCTATCACTCAATCTTGGGAGCTTGTCCCAAGACCTCAAGTCAAATGCGGTGCCTGCTTGAGGGTCAGCACCCCTTAACATAGAAAAACGAAAATTTTCAGCATACAGGGTTCCAAAACCTTTGGGGCAGTAATTTACTTCCTCCCCAATCGGGGGGATCAGGGTTATATAAATTAAGAGACACTGGGGCCATAGGCAATTCTAGAGTTTTTGCTTTTGCCTGTGACCTACAAAAAGAAAAATCATTAGCTCTCCCTGATGGGCCATCTCCCGTATTTATTCCTGGTCACATACCCTGCTTAAAGCACCCAAGGGTGAGACATTCAAGCTGGGTACAATGTCAGTGTGAAAATTGTGGCCAGCTGTGGTGGAGTAGCTCCCCCAAATAGCAAGTGTGTTGCAAAATTTGTCGAGAGAAAGGGAAAAGTTCAAACACAAATCAAGGGCAAGTACCCATTTTAACACTTTGTTGTGGAGTTGAATGGATGCTCCCCAATACTCACAAGCTATTAGAAGCTGAGTGGGAGGCTGTAGTTTATCCAAAACGGGCACCATCTTTTGAGTGCTGACAAAAACTCCATATGATGGGGATGTAATAAGACCCTATTCTGCAAATGAAGTTAATAAGTGCTGGCTGAGTAAGGAACAATCAAAAACCCAGTATAAGAAAAGATAATTTTGTGGTAAGGAGATAAGGAGGCAAGACCAGATAAACCACCATACTCACCACCAAGAAGATCATGCTTACATGCTATGGGCAGCAATCCCATAAGGCATAGCAGGTGGGGGTATACATTATACTGGACTCCTCTTACTCCTTACTGGTATTTTCCCTCTTGGGAACTCGGATGATCCATGCCAAAAGTGGTACAGACCGCTGTGGAATGGAAAAATTCAAGGTTCTTATTTTAACTTTCATACCTTCCTCAGCCAACACTAAACTACTCCTCTAAAGTAAACATCTGCCTACTGGGTGGCTGAATGCATAGGGTTACAAAAATTCTAGGGTCAAACTGTGGATGCCCACAGGGAGACAAATGGGTTTGTTTCTCCATGGGTCAGACCCAAGAATGGAAAAAGGAATGAGATTTGGCACAAGATTTAATACGGGAATGAATAACAGGCAAGCAAAAAAAGCAGATACAGCAATCCAACCCAGAGCCAACTCCACATGGAGATTCATATACAAAACTCAAACAACAAATAGAAAATGAAATAGAAATCCCAAGGTTAGGAAGGAACTTGTTTGTAGATTTGAGGGAAAGAATCAGTAAGGAATTGAAGGTTACCAGCTGCTGGGTATGTGGAGGTAGTAGCCTAGGCCCAATTGAACTTCTCAAATGGAACAGAACCACCATTAGAGGAGAAAAATGGCCAGAGGGTTGGCAGAGGGTTGGATATTAAGTTCAGAAATAATAAGAGGGGAGTGCCTCTGGTGTATGAGAAGAAAATAAACCAGTCCTGGTTTAGGGCAAATTTGGGAAGAAACTTCCAAATGGGGTCCCTCTAGAAAGCAAATTCAAGCGGCCCTTCCCCCAACAGCTGAGGAAAAGATTTCCTTGGAGAAAAGTGGAAAAAACTGTTTATTTAACAAGCAATATGGGGGGCAGCCGGGCAGTGGAACAGGGAGTACTGTGGAGATGATGAATGTGGACATCTTGGCCCTGGTAGGCCAGAAACCATGGGAACATAAAATAGGAAATATAAGGGAGGAAGCGAAAAAAAAATGTGGTACTTTGTTTTAGGGAAGTTGTGTATGACTACACCTTTAAGATTGTGGTTAAGTAATATTGCTAAGAAATATTAATAATGTCATTATTGCTTGGCAGTGGAAAATTTTACCTAAAGTTGTAAGAGTATATAAGCTGAGCTCTAGAATCAAACTGGCTTCTTGCATGCAAGCAATGGAGTCCCGTCTCTATCAATCGCCGACAAGCAAAGTATTCACAAGCATAAAATGTTGGGGAAGAAGAAAATTTAACAGTAAAGCTTTACAGACATGTATGTTTAGCAGAAAGCTCTCTGAATGTAGAAATGGTAAGAGAAATAGAGATGAAAGCAAGTTTTTATATAGAAGAATAGAAGATTTTTAAAAGTAAAGATTGCTGAGCCAGTTGTTACTGGATAACTAAGAAAGCAAAGGTTGAATGAGCTGAAAAGAAGGTTTTATGACTAAGACGAAAGGAGATGTAGACCACAAACAAATAAGATGTTTTTACCAAGTAAAAATAGGTCTTAGCAAAAGCATAGGCAAACAAAAAAAGATATTTTTAACAAGTAGAAAAATTTTCCACTATTAGAAAACAGAAAAACACCTTTGAGCTTAAAATGTAACATACTAACTCATAATATTAGATAATTACTAACAAAATATAGTCATTTTAGTAGTATTGATAGGCTATAGGCAAATGTAAAAGTGTGTGATGCTGATTGGATGTTATGTATTAAGATGCTCAGCAAAGAAAAAAATATAATGCATTGTCAGCAGAACTAAAACGGCTTCAGGTTTGCCTATTAGCTGTAGCTGGCAGCTAATGGGCTCGGCTCTGTTACCCATGACCCATGGCTGTAACTATGCAATAAACAAGCATTTTTAAAGAGCCACCTGAAGTCCAGACATCCTTCTTGACGTATTCTCCCACAATAAAAAAACCTAATAATATTAAACAATAAAACCTCTCTCAGTTCTGAGGAGATGGCAAAATTCAGGGAGTCCTTTTGTGGGGTGTAGCTCAGCTCACTCAGTCTCTTATTAGTCCCTCTGGTGCTGGAATGAAACGTCCCGGCCCCTAGTGGGCTACAGGTGTGAGCTCCCAGTGTTTTTCTGGGTTTTCAGTCCAGAACAGGTTTAAACAGTTCCAAGAAAAAGAAAAACCACAGTCCAGGAAACTTCTCTGCCTCAGCTAGCTAAAAAACTAATAAAAAGCAATGGAGAGCTCTCTCTCACTGTCCACACTGCAGACAACAACTGTCTGTGTGAAGGATGCAGGGGAGCAAGTGCAGTTTCTGATAACAAACTCTGAATTTCTTTTTCTCCCCATTCACTCTCAGAACCAGTCTAAGAGGTGCAGAACTTAATATCCAGCATAAACAGAACAGACAACTGGGGATAAAAGCATCATAAAGTCACCCCAGAACGGCAAGTTATTAACCACAAAGATTTTGATATGGTACAATTTGTAATTCCTTTTAATTGCTTTTTGGTATAGTATAATCTGTCAATTTATGTATGCACTGTATAGCTTATATAAGTAGTAGTGTAATAAATATATATTCTATATTATATCTTAGGCCTTAACATAATATAAATATAGAAAATATGTAATGTTAAAATGCTTTTATTTGTGTAACTAACTCAGATAATGGTATGTTGTTTCTCACATTTGTGGACTATCTTATCTGAATGATAAGACAACAGTGACAAAAACCTGGACACACAGAGAAAAATTTATGGACTCTCTGGTTATCAGGAAATGTAAAAACAACAGAATGGAGCCTCAAGAAGAAATAAATATATTGATTTTATCTACAGGATGGCATGCAGACATGTCAAAGGTTAAAGCCAAGCAAAAGAATTCCCAGAACATTTAAACTCACAGGAATGTTTGAATATGTATGTCTAATTATTATGCATTTAGCCACTGTAAAGAAAAGTATATAAGAAAATTGTTTTAAGCTAATGGTGTGCTTTTGGCGGATTGCCAAGCACCCCAGCACTGAATATTGTCCCTTTTATCCCTTATTAAAACTTTTATAAAAAATTTTTAACAGTGAGCAGTGTTTCTCACACTGGGGTATATAAGATCCTACTACTCTTGAAGATCCATTAATCAACACCTTTTCCCCATTTGGCAGGGGAGTCCTGTAAATCTCTAGCTTGAGTCTGGAGATCTGTGACCTGGATACAGTCATGTGTCGCACTGATACACGAAATAACAGCACGACACACACGTTCACACGCAGGAAAGAAAAGAGAGATTTACTTCTGACTTGCAGATATATATATACAATTTTTTACATGGTCAATGATTGGAGAATAAAGTCTCCACCTCTCCAATCACACCGGCTAACACAAATGCTTGTCAAGCTTTCTCCTCCTAGTAAGAAAGAATGTAAACATTGAAAACCCGTTACATAAACAATCCCCATTGTTTATGTAAATCTCAGGCTTTCAGGTGTTTTTGTGCCCTGAGAGTTGATGATAGAGTTCGAAAGAGAGCCAAGGCCAGGCAGCTTCTTTGGAAAGTTGTTTATTCTATCGTTATCTCTAAAAGTTCTCTCTGTCCAGCATGAAGTTTGCAGAAAGCCAAAAAATTGAGATCTGACCCACCCACAATGACACCTTTACTTTTATAATCTAAATTACGTTAACAGTGTTTTCTTTTAAGTACCAACAACCATGACCCATGTCAGACAGTGAGACTTCACCTTAACCCAATCACAAGAAGGCCCTCACCCTTGCAAAGATGGAGGGGAAGAAGAAGCAGGAAAGGGACAATAGACACACCCAATTTCCTCCATCTTTACCCCTTTCTACCTATATAGTAAAATCTAAAAATTCTACTTTTCACCCTGTGACATAATAATAATTATACTAATTAAACCCCTGTGGTCTGCACTTCCTTTTTCAGACATGGCAGCTTTCTCCAGGGGATTAGATCAAAGGCATAGGCATTTTTGGCTCTGTCCCAAGACCCTTGGGATCTCGAGCCTCCAGGAGCACCCAAAGGGGTGACCTGGGTTCCCACATGTAAAGACCATGAGAACTCCACTACAAATATGAAAACTATCAGAAGGCTTAGAAATTCAGGGTGACAGTCGTGAGCATCTTTTAATGCGCCTTTCTCAGGACCAGTTAAACAGGAGGCTGGGTTCTCAATTCTAAATCCTCCTGTTCCATTTTACGCTGTAACAGCCTAGTGCCGGTCATCCACCTAGAACTTCGTGCCAGAGTTTTACAATCCTGCCATCAGTTATCATCAAAGCTGTGGCTGCACAACTCTGCAGACGACAGAGCCTCAGCTACCGTTAGAGCAAACAACGGGGCCATCCCCTTGCTTCGCAAACATGCCAGCACTAGAATTCATTTGGCACAACCCTGTAGCAGAGAACTACAATGCCTATTACAATTCTGGGTACCTTCAGCATAACCTAAAGTTAATCAAGACAGCCTATGCATTTTTCACTGCTCAGCAAATTCCCCCACCATTCCTAAGTTTAGGCATGGGATCACCAGAAAACCAGTATTTCCAAAGAGTATTTTCACATTCATGAATGATCCACACAGGAGAAATCAGTCTTTGCAACCAGTCCACATATAATTCCAATTACTTTTCCGGGCCTGGGAGGGCTAAAACTGGGGCATAAATCAAACTTTCCCCTAATTTCCTTAAGTTCTGCTTTCCTACTGGTGTCCATACAACAACATTAGGACTATCTTAGGTTAAAAAGCCACAGAATAAAAAGTCCTTGAGAGGAAAGGTGTGTGCCAGTGTCTTTACTAACAATTTGATGGTGAAGGTATGGGTGTTAACGTCTTAATGGTTCTACTGACTTTGGGCAACAAGTTTATTGCAGAGCCCAGACAGGTTGGCTCCTGAATCAGACAAGGGTCTGCTCAAGCCTCAAGCCCAAACTTCTGAACTCTGGGGTAAAACAGTAGGTTCAAGGGGGAATATGTGATAGGCTGACCACTTAAAATCAGTGTCTGATTGAGGTTCTGTTTAGTAACTAGCAAATTACTAAAGCGACCCCTTGATGCTGTGTTTGTTCTCCTTTTGGCAAAGGGCCCTGCAGGGGATCACAAATGCTGCCTTTTTGCTTTAAAACAAAAACGGGGACTTGTGGATACTGACAGCCTGGTCAGAGAAAAATTTCCAGGCATGAGACACCAGCAGGGCCGGTGGGAAATAAAACTTTCCCAGGCATTTGCCCTGGAAGGAATTACAGATTCTCCACCTGTTATTGCAAGGTGTTTACAAGAGGTGTTCCCCTTAACTAGCCAACGATGGTGAGGGGTGTTAATTAAAGGACCAGTCATGTCCAGCTGCTTCAATACTGTCTGTATAAAGTGTGCTTTCTGAATAAAGTTTTCCCTTTCATGCTCACCAAGCATTGGAGTTTCTGTTGCTTCATTCAGCCGTCCCTAATACAATAGCAACAAAACTGTACTACATCAAAAATTTTTGTGATTAATAATGATTTGTAAAAGCCAATACATAACAGCAAAAGCCAATAATTACACAGTTATTTATAACAATTTCCCCTTTGTTTTTTCTTACTGTATTTGGCTTGAGGTACAGTTTTAAACCTCTGTATTTGTGGCACACTGATACCTTTTGTAGATCACACATGCTTTTTTTTAGGTTTTTATTATTGTTTGTTTTCTTTAATACCGTGACTGCATTCCTCTCGAGGTTGCTGATTTGGGATTGGTGGGTACTGTTATGACCTGCATGTTGTGAACCACATGAGTAATTAAGTGGAAAAGGCATGGAACCAAACATGGAAGAAAAATTAAACTTGTTATTCCACATAGCATTATAAATCCCACCTTTTTATACCAGGATATTAAAAAAAAAATTTCCCACCATCCTTTATTAATTTTAGGTTCTCACTTTTGAACTGGTACATGGGCTATTTCCTGGATGTTTTTGGCTATATCCAAAAATGCATCTCCATTATCATCTATCTGTATACAACAATCAGATGTGTTAAATTTTCCACAGACACCTCTTTCTTCTGCCTATAAATAGTCTAGCGCCAACTTATTTTGATACATTGCAGCTCTGGTTTGCCTTTGCTGGCTGACTATTCATTCCATGGCTCCTGCTGTTTCATTAGTTATGATTTCTACAACTTCTTGGAGTCTTATGATACAATTTAACACATATATTGGGGAACGATATCCCCAACTCCCATCCTGTGCCCAGGTGGCTGGACCATATGTTTCTATTATTTGTTTAGGAGGCCACTCCTCATTACCCCACTTTTGATATCCCTCAATTTCTCTGATTAATTCTCTTTTGTTCCTTTTTAAGGCACTGTAGACTGATATTCCTAAATTATCTCCTTCTTGGTTTGGTAACAGAAAAAATCCTGGTTGTATAATTCCTAGAGTACAACTACCCTTCCATAGGGGAGGGAGTTTTGGATAAGCCCCTTTCCCACATATCCACCCCTTGACCCTTCACTACAATTACAACAGTCTGGCTATTCCTTCCTCGAGCAAAGGCAAACCCATCTGTGGGATTGCTTTTGTTCAAGGTCTCATATCGGGATTGTGAGAGACAGGGACACCTGAGAGGCATTGTAAAAGATGATTTATTGCATAATCAGTCTCACAGGAGGGTGAGATTTTAAGGCTGTTACATCCAATGTCATCACATCAGAAGCCGTAGTAACTCTAGTTACAATGCCTTATATAGGTTTATTGGCCAATAAACTACTGCCACAAAGTCAGCTAGTGTCTTTTACACCAATCATTAATTGTTTTGTCTTACACAGCTCTACCACAATGCATCTTTTCTTATCCAATCATATAACGCTATACAAACATATGTTGCTACATCCTAATCTTCCTACTGACTCTATAACAAGTTTTATTGTTAAACTTCAAAACTTTTAAAAACTTCCACTATCTAGCTTAACATGTTTAATATGCTTACATAAAGCATATTTATGCTTGAACTACACACCCACATTCTTGCTTCAGGTCTCCAAATCTGGAAGCCTTCTCCAGGGTCTTAGATCAAACTCTCCATCCATTTCTGTTTCTGAGCCTGTATGCACAAGGTTTTGGGAGCTTTCCATGCCTTCATTTCCCACAGTCTCAGGGGCATTTGGTGGATAACGCGGAAGATGGGGAAGTCCAATGTGTACCTCAAGGGGTTTGATTTTGGATGAGAACTGTCAATTAGTCCAATTGTAGGATGCCAATTGCTATATAATACTGAATGTCATCACTACTATGGTTGCTATATTGATTTACTATAATATGAATATCAATCTAATATTGATATCCAACTGTGATGGACAAAAGACCCTCTAACAGTTAAAGTTAGAAAGTGTATGGTAATTGCAACGCCGGGCAGTTTGTGGGATAGCTCCCTAATCCGCACTGCAAAGATCCCAGGTGATTACAAAGCCTTTTATTTACAAAAGTGTTGAATACACAAAATACAAATGCATAGTCATACCCCTGTCACCTCCTCTTCTCCGCTTTGTATGCTAATTTACAAAGAGGCTATTAAGCACGCATAGTTTGTTCCCTGAAATGAGTCGGTGATCTTTTTATGAGGAGTGGTCACCAAAAGGAGGAAGTAAAACGAGTCTTCCTTGTTTTAAACTTCCAACCCTTTCAATACAGATGTGATTGATCAATCCTTGGTAGAACTCCTTGTTTCCTGTTTTCCAGGGCTAATTCAATGATTTCTGGAAACAGGAGGTTTGCAATTGTCTTGTGTTCCTGGGATTTTATTGATCAGTTTCCCTGTTTTTCATTGAAAACACGTAAACATGAAGCTGATAAGCCACGAGTCAGTAGATCTGGGATAGTTCTATCTCAGATCTGGCTTCTAACTATCCTCTAACTTTTAAGTGATTTCAGCAAAGCTCATCTATTCATTTCAGCTATATCAGCAAATCTATTGTTAACTACAATTTTAACTTTTCTAAGAATCTTTACTCCTTTAAAATTAGTGTCTCTCATAGAGAAAAAAACATGAAGACACCAAGGTCGGTAAAGAAGGAGTCAAGTCTCAGACCGGAGGAGAATGAGAAGCTGCCTTAGTCTTAGGCTGAAGTTGTTTTGTAAGGCCATTGTGATGGACTGTGACACCCTAGAATATCTCTTTAATTCATGAAAAAGCATGGGGGTATGGAGTGTTCAAATTGTAGACATGAACAAATGCATTTGTGCTGAAGAAGTAAACGCTGAAGTAGCTGTGATCCTATGAGGAGCTTGAACAGAGAGAGAGATGAGACTGATGAAGACCCTCTGTCCCCAGGGAAAGAAGAAGACCTCTCTTCCCGGAGATGAAGATGATCTCAAAGATAGATGAAGAGAACCTTTGCTTTTGAACAACTCATCCTTAAAACAGTACCCCATAGGTTGACATGGCCCATGAAAGCAGCTGTGGGAAGGCTGTGAAAGATGGGAGGGACTTCACAAATGCAGATTCCTGGGCTGCTGCTGTTTCTGGAAATTGAAACCATGAGATAACTGTTTCTTGTGAAGAAGTCTCCCTGACATGGCAAAAGAAACTCCTCTCCCTAAGTAAACTGAAGAGATACTGTTTTAAAGGTGGTAAACTGAGTGAAAATACCATGTTTTGTCCCTGTACATTGTCAGTGGGAAAGAGGAGTTGGGGGGCAGGAGAAGTTTTCTGAAGCTTTTATTCTGATTTTTTTTTTTTTTT
>VWYE01004103.1:0-167558 GCA_013398995.1 Alaudala cheleensis
GACATTCATAAAAATTGCCAACAAACTTGGAAAGACATCTTTACAAAAAGTAAGAAAAAAAGATTCTATTCCACGGGACTTTCAAAACAAGAAAGGTGTTACAGAAGCACTCTGGAGTGTTAAAGTTAGATCTTATGTTATCACTGGAAATTAAAGGATATGCATGATGAACTTGGGACAGATTACCTGGTCATGGCATAATTAATGGGCAGAATGGACTGCAAACAGGATGAAAATTTCAATGATGAGCATACATCTATACTTTGCATATCTGCAAAAGGATGAAATTACAGTGTTCAAATACTCATCAGAACTAGATGAGCCACCATATATTCTTTCATTCTGCAGTATTTTTTTATGGAGCTCCAACCCCAAACAACAACCATTCCAACTGCATTTTTGATACTTTCGAGCACAAGTCCTTAAATACACTATTTCCTTTCACACAGAGAGCAACAGTATCATAACCAAGAAACTTCCTTCTGCCTATTATACTGGTTAAAATTTATTCTGGAAAAGCAGTAGTCATGTTCTAAAGCTAAAAACTGAATATTATTCAAGGAACTTGTCACCAGAGGGAACAACCAAGAGATAACAAGAAGAGTTAAGGAAAATGTTAGCTGAGGCTTGTGTGACAGCTATTTTCTAGGTAGAGGTTACTTTTAGAAATAAGCGAATAACATTGATTTACTTGCTGTGAAATAAATGGGAACATGAAGGAGAAATGAAGGGTCTCAAGAAGGGAGTTATGATATGTGAAAAATAAATATGTCTGATTAAAACCAGGACCAAAGTATCCCATTTTTTAATGCAACCATCTGCCTATTTCACCTTTGGCTAAGAAGATTGGGTCTGCTTAGACTGAACCCTCTCCTTTCCTCACATTCTATTGCACAGGCCATAGCTCCTTCTGCTGAAGGAGGAGAAAAGGATTTTGTATTTGTATATGTTCTCCATTTATCTTTAACCATGTAACTTTCAACACTGAAAAATCAGAGCAGAAAACACTGACCGCTCTTTCTTGGTTCTCTTTTTCTTTTTGTGTAGTAGAACTAGAAGCAGCCTGAAACCCTCCTTCAAGATACTCACAAAAATAAACAGGGGTTGTTCTGTCATTGAAAAAAACTTACACAGGAGAATAGAAAGGATGGAGGATGACGAGAGAATGAAATATATCCAGAAGAGCTGGCAAGGAAAAGAAATTCTCATAATCACTGACACCTGTCATTACCACATATATCCAAAACCATGTGTTAGAACCCTGTCATATTAGAAGAATCTTGAAATGCCAGTATTCTTTCAAAGACATTTTTCCTACTCAAAACCTAATCCTCACCTTTGCATCATGATCATTCCCACTCATCTGTCCCATCTGTCAAATCCCACCTAGTTATAAATACTGAGAACCACTGAGCCACTCTGAAAGCATTATAATGGGTAAAAAAGGTCTTTTATATATGAACAGTACTTGCAGCTATATCCACCAAATGAGGAAAATTTAGAGAGGGAATTTTGAGGTAACAAGTCAATTAGAGATCTGTGTTTACTGTATGATGTGCACAAATACCTATCTATTCATCATACATTCACCATTCCTTTAGCAAGCCTTTGCTTTTTTACAGATATAAGAATAGAAGCAGGCAATTTTTAAAGATATAAGAATAGAATATGAAGTCTTAAGAATATACTTGTTAGTATTCTTTGAATAGATGTGGACTTACATAGTTTTGAAATAATAATGGTAGTTTCTTATTATTTTCTTTATGTTTTTGCTTCTACTCCTGAAAGTTCTACAAGTGTGAATGGATACTTAATCTGAATTCAAAATATGCTAATTATTCACATAAATTCAGATTTGTTTGTTTGCTAATTGAATCCCTGAATAACAATAACACAGGAAATGTCACAAGATAAGACTGCAGTTTGTTGGCAGAAAGTACTTAGAAATAAAACATCAGTTTGCTGGGTGTATGGCTTAATATTTTGTTATTTTTAATCTAATTAATCTTATTGCTTTTGATTCAGCAGAATCAATTGTTCTAGGTTGTTTAGAAAGTTAATTGGAAAGTTCACATATGTGATCTGAAGCTTCAGTGTTTATTTCATCTCAGGATATTTTTTAGTTCCAGGTTTTAGCATAGTCATTAGCTTTTCCTTTTCTGCTTTTAATGTTTCTAAAATATAAACTCTAAAGAGTGAATTACAACTTATAAAATATTCTCCAACTTTGATTTCTTTTGCACTTTAATGTGGGAATATTTTATATTGTACCAAGCTGCAAATACTCAGTCTCGAACTCTCAATTGCATTACAGTGGTAAGCACATTTCTGACAACTGTACTTTCTCCTGATCAGCCCATTTAAAATTAAAATAATGATAAAAGCAAGAAGTTAAGATGAGAATTGTCAGGCAGTTGAAACTATAATTTTGCTGCAGTTTTATGGCTTGCTGCTGTTTGCTGATGTTGCAAGGAGACATTATGCAATGATGCGATTCAAAGTATGTGAAGTTATCCCAACATCAATAGGGATAAATCTAGTTATCACTGGAATATTTCCTTATAACAATTAGATATAAATACTAAAAAAAACCTAATTGTATCCTTTATTCCAGTATGAATACGTTGTTGTAGGAATGCACCCCACACCCGGGCAGGTGTTTCCATATAGGGAAAGGTTTAAGATTCACCCCTTGCTGTTCTTATAAGGTAAAGGACTCAGAAACTTCGATGTTCCCTGCCCAGTAATTGGCTGAATGCCAGCCTGAGACACCTGCTGGTCACCTGAAGACCCATTGTCACTCTGATTGGACAAATTGCCAAAAACACCTCCTCTACCATTAGGTACTTAAAAGCCTGCACCAAGCCCCTCATGGCTTTTTCTGGGAACCTTACACACTGCGAGGGTCCCCCTTGCACTGTGCTCAGCTTATATTTCTTATGTTTGATAATATTTATTGTTTTGGTCTTCATTAAAACCTTTTATTTTACAAAGCATGCCCAAGGAAGCGGTCTCGCTATTATTAAGACACCCTGAGAGGCTGCAGGTCAACCTTCAGACTTGATATATATTCACAGGGTTTATACACTCTGGCCATGTGTAAGACTGTATCAAGTTGTTCTTGTTGTTCCACTACTAACGCATTGGGATTCATATTTGATACATTCATATACTTTTCATCTCAAAGATGATTTATTCAAATAATGTTAGGCTTTACAAGGATTTTCATTGTAAATCCTTCATCTGTTCTTCCCCCTTTATTTTTTTTCAAAATTCAAACATGTTGTGAACAGTTTTTCAATTTAAAATATTTATTGGTAGGAATAATATTATGAGTGCAAGTAAATATATCCAGAAATTAGTGTTTCAGCCTTTTAGAGGGTAAGAATTCTGCACAACTTGCGACCCATGTCTGCACAGTGTGTTCTCACTTATACAAATCCTTGAACTTCATCCAGTTTCAGGTGACTGGTCTGTATGTTCACTCTATATTTAATTCACCATGGGAATCCACACTACATGATTAAAGCCCAGTGTTATGATGACAACAGGAAAAGTTATCATTGTCATAAGCATGTGGCAAAATACACAAAAAGTTGTGTAATCAAGCATAGTGCAATGCAGAAGTGAGTCTCTTTAGAAATTTCTGCTATTTAGAAAGATTCTGCTGATTGTTGTAGATGAGTTGCCTGGAATAAAAGCAGAGTGTCAGTAAGGTAGGCTCACTGTTCCAAATTTTAAATTAATTCAGTGCATGAAGAAAAAGGTATTTCTGTTAATTCTCACTTGTGCCATACGTTCTGTCTGCCTTCAGCAAGCAACAGATTTGATGTTTTATCTTGTTCTTTTCTTTCATTCTCAAGTCAGTGATTATCTCATCTAATAATTTTCAGCATGAGTCTTCATATGAGAGTCTTTATCAGATTCTCAGTGGAATAACTTTGAGATGCTAACACACCTTTGCACATCTACACCAATGACTTGTTCTTACCTGTTATTGCTTAATGAAACTGTTTGGTGTTCCATAACTCCACAGTAAATGAAGTATTATAAGGAAAGACAGCACTACATTTTGTACTGTGAGCAACCAGGACTACTAGTGTGTGAAATAGAGAAGATACTGTGCTAAAAACCTCCCTTAGGGGAAAGGTTTGAGTAGGGACAGTGTTGGTAACATAAAGCTTCATGGTGCAAGCTGATTCTAACGTGCACTTGAGCTGAAAACACTGCAGGGAGTGTGGACCAACAAGCTCAGCACTGGCACTACTGGTCTAGCAGTTCAGACCTAGCTTCACTCACAGCTCCCAGGAGCTCGTAGGTGACGGTGACAGGCTTCTATGCCCCAAGGCTGCTCTACAGGGAGCTCCCACGCTCTAAACCACCACTGTCACATTATTGCCCCCTTTTTCTTTGAGAAGCATAATGTTATGTGGCATACAGACCAAGACCTTCCTTAATGTGCTCACCCATTGTGCCACTTAGGTTTTGTTGGTTTTGTTTGTGCACAATCCCAGAACAAGTTATTTCCTGAGAAAGCCTCTTTCCCTGTGCAGTATTACTTTCTGTTTTGTGCTGGTTTCTTTCTAAAGTTCAAAAGTTCAAAGCCCAATCAACAATAGAATGATTTTAATAGATAATTTCTCTGAAACAAAGATAAAAGTGAATTAAATTAAAACTAGGTAGATAAAAATTAGGCATAAAATATGAATACTGGTGGAATATGCCATATTCTACTTTGCATGAGATATACTTAATAAAATATACTTTATATATCCCTGAAATACAGAGAGACTGTAACATGAGACTGTCATTATTAGTAAATTAAACTGGTGTCAGGAGCTTTGTAGATGCTCAAATCTAGTCCCCTACTGCTATTAAATAGAAGAATCCTGGTCTCCTTTTATCCAAAACCAGTCAACACTCCCAAATAATGTCCTGACACATCTTGGCATTTACCACAAAACATCTTTCCTAATACATAGTTTGGATATAGCTACCTAGTTACAGAAAAGAAGATAAACATGGATTTGGACTGTTCTGTAAGTGTTCACAGTTTTGCCGATAGAATGCTGCACTACTGAGAGACAGGAATTCAAAGAGGGGGTGCAAAAGGAATCTAAGCAGAGAGCCTTAAGTCAAAGCTTAAGTAAAAATAGGTCAGAGTTCGTGTTGCAGGTGAAGTTTATTGAAGTCTAAGTTGAAGTCTAAATCTAAGTTGAAGTCCGGGTAAAAGGAATTGAAGTTTAAGTCTAAGTTGAAGCTATTGAAGCCACTGAAGTAATTGAAGCCTGGGTTGAAGCCATTGAAGTCAGATATGAGTCTCACAGTAGAGTGTTATATACTTGTTACAACTCAAAATAGGCCACAGCCCTAAACAGACACAAGATTTTTCCCACAAACTACAGATTGTTTGTATTATTTGGAAGCTTTTACAAAATTACACGGTTTTAACAACCTTGACAGTTGCATATGCAGCTCTCTTCCTAGTTCTTTGTCATATCTGTGGTCTCTTTACACCACAGCCTGTACCCAACCAAGGCTAAGATATCCCGATTCACAACCTCCACCATGTCCCCTGCTGCTTCTTTTATCTCTTCTTCCATAATAGAAGGCCACAATTCTGATATTTACTAGTTTAGATACACACTGAGTCTATTCCAGTGGGTTGTGACTAGGCTATGGAATCCTTCTCTTCAGTTTGTCTGCATTTCAATATTGTGCAAAGCTTGAAAGAATTTGAATGATAAATATTGAGAAAGTCCTAATTCTTAATATCGTTCAACCCAGAGAGCATCTGGGACATGCAAGAGCTGGAAGTTATTCAGGCAAAAAAATAAAGTAGGAGTTCAAATCAATCTTTTGTATCCCAGAACATCATTTGACCCTCTCTTTCTTTTCTGTATGACAGGTACTGTAGACATAACACGTGGAATATTTCTGTCCAAACACAGTTTTCTTTATCTGGGTCAACATACTTGCACTCCCTTTATAGCCATTGTAAGAGAAGGAATGTCTCTGGAGCACAGTGCTGTCCTTGCCTATCCCTGTTAGTAGACTCTCTCAGGCTCACACTCTCAGCTAGGGATGGGAAACCCAGGACCAAAGGAGGTCTTGTTTAGGGCTTCTCAAATTGCAGTGATGACTATATTCAGGAAGTGACTTGCCTTTAACTGTCAGTAAAATCTAGATTGCTACCCAGCTGAGTACATATTTTCTTCAAGAGATAAGAAATAGCCTGCAAGACTCATGATTTTATTGGCTAGGTTTTTACTAAATTTAGAAATTCACACATTTAACTCATCCAGAAGTTATAGATTGAGTTTACTTCATCAGTTTGCTTATTTCCATGGAATCTTTTCTTAGGTGACTTTCTCTGGGCACTGGAGAGCAGTGGTGAAGATTTTTAAAATCAAAAGACAGCAGAGAAAATATGTATACTGCAAAACTAGAATCTATTTTAGTACTTCACACCACTCATTTCAGTTTTATAAACCATTAACATGCAGTATCTTCCAATTTCTGTTTTATTTTCCTCAGAAGAAAGACATCTGCTACCTGGAAGTGATCCATGCACAGGTACTAGTAGGAAATAGTATTGTGATTGCCTGCACTATAACCAAACAGCTTCACTTTAGTTTTTCTCTCTTTTAGGTCATTTTTGAGAGAAATTAGCCATAATGTTATTGTCATAAATTATGCATTCAAACAAGGTTGGAAATCAGTAAAATCTTTTGTAGACACCTAAGCAATTAATCTTGTTTACATGCAATTACTGCATGCAATTATTTATAGTAGTAAATGTCTACCATAAGAGAAATACTGACTGTATCACTGCAATGCAAATTATCTAAAATGTAAATTTTAAAAAATCCAAATTTTATTGAGACCATGCTTCTTTTTTTTTACTACTACTATTTTACTGCAACAGAACAAGCAAAGCTAAAGCAGAGCAGTGAGCCTGCGAGAATCTGCTTCAGCATGAAAAGTTAAAAGCCCAGTTTTACTAGCTGGCCATGGAAATTTATTACAGGTCAGTGGAAGACAATAGAGTCATTACACTCAATGACACAACAATCAGACATTTTGAACAATCTTAGTAGAAGGGCTAAAGGAAAATGTAGAATCATTTCCAATTCATAATCAATTGAAATTAAATGGTCTGTCTACTGATTTTCAGCCCTTCAGGCTGTTATTCTGTTTTATTAACCCATGGAAAAGTAGCTGTGATTGCAGCTTTCTACATTCTGATAATGTACCCTTCCAGAGCAACATAAAAAAGAAATCAACAACAGCCAGGTATTCATGGTTTGTACTTTGCTGTGATATTTTGTGCATCATGCTGTTACATTTCTGCAACTCAGCAAGAAAACACATCTCTTTCTTGGAGACAAAAATAAAAATCCATAAAGAAGTGTTCAAACACCATAGACTCAAAAAAGAATTTTGCTCTAATCAATATGCTACTCTGAAGAGCAAGACCAAACCCAAGAAAGATAGAAGTGGCTAACATTGTTTAAATTACCTCTTGGTGTCAAGGCCCCAGGATCACCAATGGACTGACTAGACTTCTGGCTTCACCTCAGGAATTCACCTGAATTCCTATTTTGAATTTGAGAATTACCAGACTTCTGATGAAGCCCCAGCCTGCTCACCTTGTTCATCTATCACAGGACAGTGCTCTGGCAGCTGAGGGCACTACCCCATGCGGTGGCCAACCTTGGCTGCTTGCTGACCTTTCATTGTACCCCTGCATTTGATGCTCCTGAATTCTGATCTACTTCAGCCATATCTTGCCCCCCATGCAGTCCTGGTCCCAGCATCTTCAAACTGACCACCACAGGCTGGTCCCCACAACCCAAAATCCTTGCAACCCATTGTGTTCTGTAACACACCCTGCACTTACAGTGATCCCTTCCATCACAACAAAGTGAGGATGTAAGGGTCCCTAAGCTAGATGGGATAATTTATCGCCTCCTTCCCAAAGGCTGACCAAGCAGATTCTGCCTACTCAGCAGGAGTAATTTCATGGCTGTTGTTTGGGTAACCCCTGGCACTGATGTCAGTAAGTCTGTGCTGTGGATCCCCAACAACTTCTAAAGTAACCCTATTGTAAGGCAGCACACACGTGTTCTTCCTTGCAAGTAAGGCAAGAAATAGCTGAATATTTAGTCAAATATAATTTAAGTTTTCACTGAAAATAATATTTTCTTCTCATCTTTAATTCCATGGTAAAAGCTGGTATTTAAGAGGAAGACTTTGGGATTACAGCTATTTTTAGTTAATAATTCTGACCTTGTGTATGTAGTTCCAAAAATATTGCCATTTAAAA
Source organism: Alaudala cheleensis (assembly GCA_013398995.1). Taxonomy (NCBI): domain Eukaryota; kingdom Metazoa; phylum Chordata; class Aves; order Passeriformes; family Alaudidae; genus Alaudala; species Alaudala cheleensis. The sequence goes on from VWYE01004103.1 coordinate 8,330, forward strand.
ACAGATTTATTTTTAAAAATACTTTATTGTGAAAAAAATTTATTGTTATATTAGCTCTAGCATTTGTTTGTATCTCTACTGACAACATCTCATTTGGATTGGATAATAACAGGCTTTTGTTATTTCTTTAAAGACACAGATTTTACTGAAATGACAGCTAGAGATTACAAGAGCTCTTAGTCAGAATAATAATATATTGAAGATAGTTGATTAGTCTCCAGAATGCTCAACAAATAGAAAACAAAAGAAGTTGGAGTGTCACCAAACCTTGCAGAGCTGCACTGAAAAAATTGATTCGATAACATATGTTATACAACCTTGGTAACTAAATATCCATTTACTATTCAAGATGTGAAGCAGAGCCACATGCCACAGAGACATGCTGTCTTGCAGAAACTTCACTGACCTTACCATGGAAGGACTCCTTCCTGGCTCTGCATTTTGTAAACCTTGAACTCCTAGAGAAAGCCATCAAGCAGCAAGGCAGTGCTGACTCATCCTGAATCATCTGCAGCTGGGGCCATTTGTCCTTTCAGAAAAAGACAAAACCTAATCACACCCCCACACCCATCCTACCTCTTTAGTTAAATAATCTGAAAGAGTATTTCCTGTTTATTTCACTTAAAGAGCTCAAAACATTAACAGGAAATTTTCTCAGAAGAACTAATTTGCTCTATTTTGAAAGGCAATTTTGTCAAAACTGCAGTTTAGCATACCTAAGAGTCAAGAGATTGTGTTGAAAGGAAGAACCACTGTTTCTGTAAATACACCTAATTTAGTTGAAATACTGTTCCAAATGAGAGCAGGGAACACTTTGTTATGTACAACATTCAATTTGACTTAAAATCTCTACCAAGAACAAGTCAATCATATACTATATGGCCACTCTAGAATTTAATTAGCTTAAGTCATCTTAGTGTAAGCGAACTTAATCATCTTGGTTCCCAAAACGCGGTTTCCAGGCCCCCAAGGTACAAAATCCTTCTTGTATGATTTCATTTTTTCACAGTTTAGATATTCATGTTTCCTAACAATTTATTCTGTCATTCTAATATGGTTCTGGCTTAAACTTTTACAATATCTGTACTTTCAGTATTGTATGTCTTCTCTCCATGAAATACCAATATTAAAATACAATTTCTGTCTTGCTTTTCACTCAAACCCCCCCCCCCTCCATTTCCTCTATTTATTTCCATCAACTGTCACATTATACAGGCTGCTTTCAAGGAGACTGGTTGTGAACTTCCTGCAGCTGTGGATTGTCTTCCCAACAGCTTCAGTTTTCCCAAAGTAACATTTTATTATTTATTCAAGAAAATACTGTCCTTCTGACAGACACCTAAATGAATCCCATGCCACAGGGAGAAGATTGGGTGGGGGACTTCTCTTTTACTGCTGGCAACCCACAGAAGTTAGCAAACTATACCATTGTATTTCTATTTGCTTGTGAGATTTACTAGGGTCAGTTTTAAGCAGGTAATTAAGGAACACATACAGCTGTTATAAAGCACATCACCTTATCTCCAGAAGTTCAGGTTTTCTTTCACTTTCTTTGTGCAGCTTAGGCATTTACATAACTATTTTATTTCATAATTGTTTTGTGTCCTTTTTGCATTGTGCTTTGGGGTTAGTTGGTTATTTGGTGGTGTTTCTTTTCTCTACTTAATATTAGATTATTGTACTAAAAGCTAGACAAATTAAACACAAGAAAATATTCTACAAGAGAAACAGAGAACAAAATGACAGATGAAGGGATCCTAGTAACCTAATCTGTGAAAACATTTATGAAAGTGACTGTTCCCCAGATTATCACAGGAAGATCATTACGATGATGTAACAAAAGAAATTCTTTCCATAATATCATACAAGCTAAAGGGATACAGAAGTAACCACGGGGTGGAGAAAGAACTGAAGTTTGGAACACAGTAGGCAGCACTGTGGGACTGTGTGGACCTATTATGGCATTTTTAGGGGAAAGAATAAAGTGGGGTAAATGGAAGGCTGAAGATGAATTAAGATTTATAAATACAGAAGAGAAGATGGTAAAAGGCATACATAAGTATTGCTCATAGTTGAGCAAGTGTTAATTGATATTCTAGTCTGACTGAGTCCTTCTTGACCATTGTTGTTTATCCTATATTCATATGAATTTCTAACTATCTTATCTGAACCCTAGATCATAGGACTTCATGTGTAAGTGTTTGGGAAGGTCACCTGAAGTTAAATTACAACTATAAGATGTCTGAGTGCCAGCTGCTGGAGGGATAAACTATAGGTCTGAAGGAGGAGATAAGTCTGGGTGTACTGGCTAAACTGAAGGCTTTAAACCAGCTACTGGAGAGACCGTGCTTTTCCAGGGAGATGGTATGCATATACTCCACTACAGGACTTCCATCCTGGTCATTCAGTGAGGGTGAAAAGGACTCAGCTGTGCTGGTTTTTTGTTCTTCTGCATGCCAAGACAGACACTGCTCTCTCTGCTGGCATGTGCACCCAGCATTGCTTGTACCATGTGTGTGCCTGTGGGAAAACATCTCCAGCCTACAGAGTGGCTGGACATGGGGACAGGGAACCACAGCAGTCTTCCTTTTATCCACCTGGGATGGGAGGACTAATCTGGTGCTGAGAATCTGCACAGACTCTGCTGCACTGGGCCAGGGTGCAGATACACCCCAGGTGCCAGGAATCCCGTCATGTCTCTAACCTCTAACATGCACAAAATTCTTAAGACATACTATTTTATAGTGCTAAACATTATTAAATTCAAAGGTATGCAATTTTAAATGCTTAAGAAGTCAAAATGCACAATGGCTACACAGTTGTCTTGATCAATCAGAAACATACTAATCAGTAAATAAGACAGCAGGACTTTTAAGCTTTTGAAAAACACTATTCTTGATCCCACGTAAAGTAACATTCATTATGCCTTTATCCTCTTATTCTTTGTTGATACAGTCCACACCAATAAATCCTCAGGCAGCTACATCAATCTGTAGCTCTTGGTGTATTTTGAATATTAAAGAAGTATTTCTTCTCTTGGTTTTTTGGTGTTTTTTTTTTTTTTAATCTAATTTTCTAAGGCTTGGTGAGTATTACAGAAGGGACTGGAAAGTTTATGAGTCTAATTTTAGCACCCCTTTCTTGCTTGACACTATTAGAGATGTAAACCTTGTGGTACAACATATAGTTAACAGACAAATACAGACACCTGTTTGTTTAAAAAAACCCAAACACCTAAGAAGAAATGCAGATAATTTTGAATTAATTGATGTTATTATGTCCAAATTTAGTAATAGCATCTGGAAATGAATTTAGAACTTTTCAGAAACTTAATTTTCTTTTTCAAAGACTCCTTGGGTTTTTGGGGTTATACTTCTACTAAAAAAGATAATTTTAACTTTCTTCAGCAATCGCCTCTCCTTAGCAAGACCCTCACACAGCTCCTTTGCATACAGCCACAGGAAAAGGATCTTTAATCCACCTAGGTAATTGACAGTATAAAAATAGTGATTAATTATAGGATAAAATTAGATATTAAGATATTCCTAAGGCCATTTATATCAATGGCAGAACCTCTTCTTGCCCCAAAGCAGAAGCCAAAGTACATAATTATTGTATGATTAAAAATCTGAAATACTTAGTATTTTGACAAATCAGCACAAAGTTCATGGCTGTCAAATTCATGTCACTTTGTTATCTGAAGACTTGGAATCCAAACCTGAAAGTCCTGTGCCTGCAACTCTGTGATTGAGGGTACCATGGCATGGGAGTGCCTCTAAATGGGTTTAGTTTCAATGTGTTGCTGGGGATTTGGGAACTGCTGGTATTTGAGAAGTATTGCAAAGATTCTTTTTGAAGACACTGGATTTCAAAGTGTTTGGTATACGAATTATTTGGATAATCTCAATTCTGCTTCAAACCAGTTAGTATGTAAAATGAATACTGTAAGATATTAAAATGAAGTACAACTCATATTCTACAGAAGTCCTTAGGTGAAAATTTAATCTTACAGAAGATTCAAATAATTTAAATAACAAATTTGTAAACCTTTTAGCAATAGTCATGGACAATAACTTCCTCTTGAATTGGCATAATTTCTCCAAATGCATTTTATGCTATTAATTGTGCACCTCCTCAACTGAACTGCAGCTGTAAGCAGTAATAAATGAAAAGGCAATACTCTGGTCCATGAAAAAGGTTAAATTTGGTGGCTAAATTTATCTCTTGTGCATTTAAAGAGCCAAACTCTTTAGGCAATCAAGATAATTTTCCAAATATTTTGAGAATCAGTCTTGTATGTCTCAGCTTTTCACCAATGTAAGAATAACACACAGAAATAGACATGCTCCAGCCAATCAGAACTCAGAGGAACTGAACAGCTATTGATGTGTACCTGTATGGGTTTTTCCTAAGCTATGCATTTCTCTGCACACTCATTGGTTGAGGTTATCTGATTTGCATAATCACTATACAGTTATTTCTCAATACCTCAGGCTGGTCAAGCTGTTTACCAGCAACAAAGATGCAGTCTCAGCTTCTCTTTCTCCCCAAACGATGTAGAAAAACTCTAAAATTTATGTGAAAGAATAGAATAAAATATTCCAAAAATCAAATAAAATGGAGCTGTCAAGCAGTTCAAAGGAAAACTGTATGAAAGACTTGATTTTCTGGATTATGCTTATTTCCATAAATACACCCCTCCCCATCCTAATCTTTATCTTGTGCAAGCAGGTCAACAAGGCTCTTGTTCTCACAAGAATTGTAAGATTTCTGTCTCCTTCTTCCTAGCCTCACTGGGAGAATCCCACTCTATCCCTTCTTTTTAGTAACATATGTAGTTATTTCTGAGGAAAGAAGTACTTGGCAGATGAATGGAAAATGTAAGAAAAAGAGGAATTAAAATGGAAAGAAATAGAAATAGGAATGTAGGCAGAATTTAGTAAAATGAAGGCTTTGACAAACATATGAGGAAGATATACAGCAAGGATTGGAAATACGCCTCTGTATTTTAAAAGAAAGTTTACAGTTGGTCCATTTCCATCATTTATCTTTGAACACATCTTTGCCCATATTTCACTCAGGAGCTTTTCACTGTCATTGGCTTCATGACCATGTTTAAGTAGCCTTATGTCAGTCTTCTTATTGAAATTTCCATGGAGATTAAACTCCATTAATTTGATGAAGTTTAAGTCTAGAATGGATTACTTGTTTTATATAGTAATTTCTTTTCCATAAAATGACCCCAAGTAAGATAATCTGCATTTTCAAAACTTTTCCTTTTTTCAGTGAAGATTTTTAGTCTGTAAGAGATTACTATGACTATGACTTCTTTAGATGATTATATTTTTGTTTTGTTCTCCCAAAATTGCCTTTAAATACAAATATTTATATATATATAAATATTTATTGGTTTTACAGTGCCAAGAATAGGGAGAGAAAATCAGGGTGGGTAAAGCTGACAATTTCCTTATTGCAAAAAGATAGAGGAACTGTCTAAAATTGTGATGTCAATATTACTTGATCCAATGCAACTGACAGATGAGAAGACAGTTCAGGGTGAAAAATGAAATCAGAGTGTGAAGTTGTGATGAGACTTATTTATATCACTTATCACAAATGCTTGCAGCTCACCATGGAAGAGAATGCAAATAAGTTCTTCCTATTTAGCTTCTTGTGGGCATTACAGAAAACTCAAATTAAATTGCTTAATCACTGCTGCTCTAAGCCCTCAACTTCAAGGACATATATTTGCCTCCTAAATTCAACGGGCTTCAGACATTGATTATCTGGGCTTCTGGTCTATAACTCTTCATTTCTTCTTACAGTATTTATGGTAGTGAAGCCTATATAAACATCTAGAGGTAACTGAATATACTATTTCCACTCTACCTTCTGTAACTAGATATTATCTCTTGCAAATTCAGGCATATATTTTGGTGATGGTTGCTATTATGAGATTTTAGAAAAGATTGTTAACTTACAAATATGATTCAGATTTTGTCAGCTAGACTGTTTCATTCTATCTTTATTCTTTAACATTCTTCACAAATATAAAAGTACATTTCTTTAGAGAATACTTCCTTGGCATGTTCAGATATATGATTTAATCCATAAAGGTGATCGTCCATCTTGTCCCCAAGCAGAATTTGATTTTTGAAAATGTTATTCTGGATTTTTTTCTCATTAAAAACAAACAAACTCCCAAAAAACCACTCTGATTCTTTTACTTAGGAAAAATAAAACATAAACAAAAACAAAAACAATGAAAAAACACACCACAAAACCAAAAACTACCAAGTTTGTAAGTCTGTAAATTAGTCCTAATTTTCAGAGGTCAAAATCCACCATATAAGAGTGCAATGTTGCTTCTTTTCTTCCTGTCCCTCTGTGACAAGTACTCACCATCTGGCTGATCACCGGGTAGCAATGGATTTCCCACTACTTTATTCTTCATTCTTTCCACAGTATATTCTGAATATTGTACTTATTATTTAATTTATTCTCTTGATCTATAAAATAATGGTTTGTGGGTTAGTTTGGAGGAAAGTTTCAAAAATATTTACAGGTGCAATGGGGAATAACTCACACCTCTTTCATTATTCTTTCTCAATTACTCAACGCCTCTGTCCTGCAACATAGTCTTTCATCTTCTGTATAGTCAAGAAACTAAGGCTAATACATGACATACTTAAAATGTCAAGAGAATTACTCCATCAGTGACAAAATCTTGCATGAAAAATTATTGTATATTATGGTTCAAAATCAGGGGCTTGCATATACCCTTCACTATCAGTAACAATTGGTGTAAGTAAGGTGAGATAGATGTAAGATAAAACCTTCTAGCTCATGTGCAGAAAGAATTAAATACCCAAGCTGATGTCTAAATTTCCTTATTCTTATTTTTATTCTTGGAGTTCCTGCTTTACTTCACTGTAAACTACCTTAGCCTCATTGTACACTACCTCTTTGACATCTAATGTTCCATGTATTATTACTTACTATTTTTGTTGTAAGGACTCATAAAACTGTTCATCAGTGTTCATCTTCTATTACTCACTGTAACCCAAATTAATTTCTCTTAATGTCTCATGTGAGGCTTGTTCAGTTTCCAAAGCAAAAGAGTGTCTGCATTCACAAAGCTCTAGCTGTCAATCCTGAGAGAAAAAAACCACCTCACCCTTGCCTCCCTCAGGTGCTAACTAGAGTCTATATCCTAGAGATACGGATCAGTTTATCCTGATGCTGACACTTACATCTGGTTAGTTGTCTCTCTCTTCAGTTTCCACTGATTTTACTGACTTGTGGCATGGCTCATTGGCTGACACAGGTATGTCTAGTGGCACTGAGCTGTACTTGACTTTCTTGAGTAGTTTCAGTTAGTGTTAGAGAGGGATATAATTAGTGCTTCTGTGTCATAAGTAACAACCGTGCACCGATGTCTTCAATAGCATCTGACATGTCAAATTCCATTTCCAATTATGTTGAGACAAATTATTCCTAGATCTCCACTAACCAGAATAGTAATTTAGATGAATTTAGCTATTTTTAGGTATGTACATTCAACTCAGAGCCTCAATTGAGTTGAGAAGTGATGGTGCTCTGTGGCATTTGAGATTTCTTAGTAGATTTCACCTGGCTTCTAGAATTGTTTCAGAAGGGCAGAGGTGTTCTCTAAAGCCTCTTATAGATATTATGAAGAAGCATTAGAAGCTCAAGGGCAGACCTTTAAATTAAGGAAAAAAAATTAAATCCCACACTAAGTTCCTAAAACATAGAGCTGAATTACACCATCACTATTTCTTGGAACAGAGAAATAATAACTTTTTATTTTGAAATCATCAAGGAGATTAGTTTATTTCAAAATATATTTGAATTGGAAAAGCTGTTGAAACTGACAGCAACAAAAGAAACAATTTGATAATGGAGCCTCACAAAAGAATTGATGGCAAACTATTTGTGCTCTCATTAACTAATTTGTCTAATCCTTTATAACACTTGTATTTCCTCCTCTTCTATTAATTATTTTACCTCACATTGTCTCTTTCTTATTTGTTATATTTTTGTTCTAAATAATATGAGTCTATTTTAATTTCCCACAATCACTGAAAATACTCTACAAAACACAGACATGCTCATAAATATATTTTTGCTTCATCTAGCAAGATTTTATGAATTATAAACTTGCCTTTTTAAAGTATTATTTTCTTGGAAGAATTAATTTTTACACCATTTCAGAAGTTTATTCATTGGTCTGTTCTGTAATTAATTTTCAAACTCTCACATAAAAAATTTGTTCTCTTATCTTTCCTAATTATAAAGACATTGGATAATATTCTGTACTCTTTTTGTTTTGCTTTAATCCATTATGGATTTCTATCAAGAGAACTACTTTCTTCATCAGCTGAGGTTCTTAGGTGAGGAATGAAAATTAGGATTTTTTTCTATTGTTTTATTAAATTATTGCATTAAATTACCTGATTTTTTTTTTTCTATTTCATTGCTTCATACAAGACTTCTTGTCAGACTTTGTTTTAGTAGGAAAACTTTACATCTAAGCTGTAGGACAGACACACTCTCTGGCATGGATGGTATGTTCATTGATACCATCCAGAGCAGCTGATCTTTTGGTGCAGGCTACTGCACCCATCCTGAGAACATTTAAGCACTCTCTTCTATCCTTGAAGTAGGAAGAAGTGAATGTCCTGAAGGAATGGATGACATTCCCTTGAAGTGAAAGTCATCCATGAAGTACAAGGAAGTAGGCAGTGTGTACCTGCTCACATGCTGCAGTGCAATCAGGACACGGTCAAGAGAGGTGCTCCAGGCAAGATGAAAAGTGTTCCTACAGACACTGCTAATTGCCTATTTTTCTATTGTCTTTAGAAGAAATACCCACCTGTGTTCTATTTGATTTTCCTTCATTCTGTATGAGATAAGAATAGCTACGTACAACAGTAACATCCTCCTAGAGGCCACTTCAGGTAGTAACCAGTCACATTATCTAAAAAACCTCAAAGGTTTGATATGGGTTATATGCTCTTTAACAAAATTGATTTTACAAGGAATCTAATAGCTGCAGGAACAGTCATCACAGAAAGCAAGCCTTTGATGTAATATTACACATGGCCAGGAATAAGCCACATGGAGATTACATCAAGTTTCTCTGAGGGTTGCCTGTACCTCTAGAGCTGGCTTAATAAAGCGAGACTACTTCTCCGGGGTGTGCCATGTAACAGAAAAAGGTTTAATAAAAAGAGAAAATAATAAACAGTACAATGTAAATAAAAATAAGCCGTAAACAGGTGCAGAGACATAGTACCATATAAACATTCCTGAAAAAGCACTGAGAAGCTTGGTGCAGTGGTTTAAGTACCTAATAGCTGAGGCAGTGTGTGGACGCCCAGAGTGCTGGCACTCTGGCTCTGCTCTCCCTTGGGGCAAGCGGGAAGTTTAAATGAGGATTTCTATATGCATAGAAACCTAAAAGTTATTGGTTGTCGTCACTATGTCACTCCCCAGTTGTCTGTGCCTTATTGGATAGTTCCAAGTTATCGCCGCCCTTGGGGAAAGCTTTAAAAATGCCTGCAACTCTTTGTTCGACTCTTTCAGCCTGCAGCTCACAATAAGCTGCTTAGTTGCTGGAAGTCAGTTTCTCTCATCCTTACCCTGAGATACACACTTTACTGCTGTTAGAAACTAACCCTTTCTACCCTGCAGACTTGCACACATGCATGGACTGCTTGTGTCCTCCCCGAAGAGGAGTGAACATGGCAGCTCCCACAGACACTGAGCCAGGACCACAGGCACAGGGGGAGAGAGGGGCTGCAGATTCTAACAGCAGCGCTTTTTGGTACACTGCCCAATAAGGAGCAGTTACATTGTTACAGACAGATACAGAGACCTAGCCACGTCTCAGTCCTGGCACTGAGCCAATGGCAGCTTAGAGTGTGGAGAACTTTCCAGGGCTCTTTCCTTTTAAGTCTTATGGTAAAACTAAACATATTTTCCCTATCTTCCTGGTCTAAAGCTGCATTCCTACACGCCTTGGTTTGAACTCCCTGGAAACTTTTAACTCCCACAGAGTAATTTCAGAGGGTTGACGCAATATTTTAATATTGTCACTCAATTACATCATCTCATTATCTGAGATTTGTGACTGAGATATCTATGCATACCAGCTGAACCTGATGAACATTGTATCACTTTATGTCCCATTCTAATGCAACACCCACATAAAACATCAGAATTCTTCATGGGAGGGGAAGGTAATGTTGATTCTCATGTATATCTTTCTCCTGGTGGAAGAGAGACAGAAGGAGCTTAGTGCACTGTGAGCGTGGCCAGGTTGTTATGCGGTTCTGGAAGGAAAAGTTGGGTGCTCAAGCAGATGTGCAGCATTTTGCCTCCCTTCTCTACAGCAGGAAGGAGTTGACATCAGTCCCTCTGGATCTGTCCCCTAAAGCCACCTCCTCCCATTCTCTCTGGACTGCAGCTACAGGACATAGTGCTGCAAGGACAATGCCAAAAGATGTGAATCAACAGTAGTGCTGGACCAACAGCACTAGCATGGAGGCTGCTGTGGGGAAAGGACCAGCAAGGACGACACCTAACCCATGCGAGGTGACAAGAGCCCAGGTGACAGGAGTGAAGCTGAGCCTGGTCCAGTGTTGTGGTGTGTTTTATGTTCAGAATGGTTTGTTCCCCTTTCTCCCCTCCCTACAGCACTGGTTTGATAATCCCCATTGTCAATCTTCCCTGACCCTACCCCTCAATCCAGAAGCGTCCATTTCAATCCCCATAGACCTCCTACTCCCTTTGTCAATCCCCTGAAATCCTATCCCCTCCTTCTAGAAAGTTCAGAGTTCCTTGGTAGATGATTGGTTTGCAGACTTTGTACCCTCCCCTATAACTTCCTCATTGGTTACTGTGATGTCTGTCATTTTACCTGTACCTCCCCTGTTTCCTTCCCATTGGCCAGAGATTTCTCCCCTCCCCTGAGACCTCCCCCGTGTAAAAGTTCACACACACCCCAGTTCGGGGTCTTTGGATGCTGCTTCCCCTTGAGGATAAATCTCTCTTGGACTTAACACTCTCAAGACCCTCTCCTCATTCTTTGCCTCCACTCCCTGCACTCCTGCCTCCCGTGCAGGAGCTTTAGCTCCTAGCCGCTCCCTGGATCGTGCTGCTTCTGGGGAGTGTCCCCAGCCTGACGTGGTACCTGTGGAGGGCTGAGCCAGGATTTTTAAAAGGTACAGCATCAGTCCAGCCAAGCTGAGCTAAAAGGAGCACAGGAAAATGGTTGGAAAAGCGACAGTGACTTGTGGGACCCATTTCCAACACAAGAGGGTGATGGAAAGGGCAGCATAGGCAACTTGCCACCCAAAGAGCCCTAGTGGACCAGTAGCACAACCCAATTCAGATGACCCAGGGGAGGTTCTTTGTCATTGTTTGTCAGTTTTCTGGGCTTAGGGTGGGAGTCTGGGAATCATTAGCTGACGAGCTCCCCCACCATCCTGTCTTTGCTCCCAGTGGCCATGAGGTGTGGTGTATGGGAACGGTGGCATGTTGCCTTCGTCTGGAGAAGTCACACAGACACAGCCTCTGGGGAGTGTCCACCATCTTATTTTTGTTCCTCATTGGTGGTGAGCACCTTTTGGCAAATAAAATACCCTCTTTTTGCTATCAATATTGCTGTTCTTGTGCCTATCTTATTCCATTGCTTTGTGTTTTCAGAAAATTATCTTCTCAACCCATATTCTCTGCTGCCTTTACTCCCTTACCAGAAAGGGTGGGAAGAAGGGGAGTGCCTTATTTTGAGTTTAATTTCTGATATTCAAACCAGTACAATCTTCCACTGAGAAGAAAAAGTTAAAAACATTTGTTTCCTAATAAGCCAGACTTTCAGACATGGAAGCTATAATGTGACTAAACAGACAGATTTTTCGGTTTCCTTGCAGTCTTTGATCTCCACATTTTATAAAGTGTTTTAATAACTAAAGAGAAAATTCTCCCAGACCCCCACCAAGTCCAAAAGTTTAATTAGGCAGAGCAAATCAGGCAATATTTGATCCTAAAAAAATCCAAAACTTTCCAGAATTAAAAACACAAATACTACTGAATTAGCATAATCACACAGAGAGAGGAGGAAAGGTGAAAAAAGGAAAATACTTTAGCACTTCTTCCCTTATAATGCTTTTTGCTAAGCTACTATAGACTCTTAAAAAAACCACGATAAAATGAACCTAAGCTGCAGGAACCATAAACTGAAGAGATATTCCTCTTAACAGAACAGTGAAATCAAAACATCCACATTCACACATGAAATACTATTTTCTTCACTGTTCAGGCTTTGCAAACATATTGTTACAAAACGGGGTAATTTTCCTCAAAAAATATAAGAATATTGCAACTAGGAAAAATGTCAAGAATTATATCCAGAAAGTGCATCAGTTAAAATGCAAGAAATTAGGGCAATTATATGTAATGTATATTTCTCAGTAAAATGCTTATAAACAATTGTAGACAGAAATTACTTATTAGCTGTCATACAACTCTTCAGGACTTTTCTGTATTCCAGACAGATAAGAATATATAGAATTTTGATTTTCAATGTGTCTAAAAATTAATATTCATTATACAGAAAGTAAAAAAAACCCTTTCTTTACCACAAAATCTCATTGTCCACATTCCATATTGAAGTACTTTTTCTCTAATCTGAAAGAAATAATACTGAAATACTTCATTGAAAAAAAAGATCAAGCAGCTCTTCCATCAACATAATTTTGATTTTTTTTTTGTTTTATTTTTGTTTTTTTTGGTGGGTTTTTATGTTTTTTTGTTTTGGTTTGGTTTTTTATTTTTTTGGCAGGTGTCTTTTTGACCATCTTGGGGACTGTTCTTAAGAATATTCAAAATTCTGGTAAATGATACTCTCTTTCTAACACAGTCAGGTTTAGTAAAGATTTGCTGTAACAAACACCTAGCTCAGCTGCAGACTGGGTTTTTTCACTTTCTGTCCTCTTTTTGCTTAACAGCTTAGACATACTCTGAGTATCTTCTCTCAGTAATTATCTTGTCATTTTTGTTCTCAGAGGACTGGAACATACAAAAACTCATTCATTAAAAATAGAATGTGGCCCAATAAAACCAGGGAATCAAAAGAAGACTGACAGGGATAACAAAAATGACACCAGAAATTAATTATTGCCATATAGGTTACACTAAAAATAGTAGCATAACATAATGTTTTCTTTTAGGAAAAAGGAAGGGCTTTTCCCAAAGTTAACAAATATAGAAGTAGTGTCTGAATGCTCCTTTTAAATTTATAAATCATTTAAATTAACACCTAAGTATCTAGATCTGTAGTGCTCTTGTTACGTAACTGAATTTTCATTTAACATGGCTATTTGCTAAGTCACCTCTGCTACCAGCTTAAATTGATGCAGCTTCACTGCACACATTCATTGATATTTTATAAACACAAAGTATAATTAAATAATGTGATCTGGGTTTTGTTGTCATGTTTTTCCCTGTACATTGACTTACACCTCCAATGGTTCATGATAATAACTGAAGATAAGCATTCCTCACTTAAAATATAATAGAAGAAGCTGTTGGAAGAATGTAGTACTTGAAAACCATCTAACCAATCTACAATCGAAAAAGTCAAAAAAAGCAAGCAAACATCTACATCTGAATTTACCTGTAAAAGACCTTAAAAGTGCAATTTAACTGTTTAAAATTAAAGTACAATAAGGAGCGTGATGTTAGGCAATACGATTAAATTTCTCAGAGTAGTGATTCAATAATGTATTCCAAATAAATGTATTCTAAAAAAGTATAAATAATTCTTCTTATTGATACCACTTTTGGAAAAGTAGTAACAACAATAAGAATAATTTGTACTTGTTTAGAGTTGATTATGATAAAGAGAAACATAAACAAAAGTCCTAAATTTAGATACTGGAATGATGGGAGTAAATTGAGTACTGAGATAGATGCTTCTGCTAATATTGTATTATTAAAACATGATTTTGTATTTGTCACATAGCCCTTTTTCAATATGTCATTTTCCTCGTACTAAATTAGATAGTGTATTACAGAGAGAAAATAAATACCATGCCCCTGGAAAGAAAAACAAAATAAGTCAAAATGCTAAATTTTCTGGTGAGCTTCTTCTAAAGGAAAGTTCAGGAAGATTTAGAAGACATGTAGGTGGTAATTCTCTGTGATTTTAAGAGAAAAACTTTGAAATACATCTGATGTAACCTAGAAATTCCCCAACTTTTGCATATCTCCTCTATCCTTACCCGAATCTTGTATGCCTACTGCAATATGCAAAGGTCTTGCTTTGCTAGTGGAATAAGGAAAATTAAGGTCTGAGATGGCACATCATTATTTTCAGCATTATGCTTATAATGCAAAATTTTGCAAAATCAACAGATTAGCTACTTGTTTAAAAATGTCTGGAAAGCATTCAGCTCTGCTCAGTCTCTACTCAGAGAATTTCTGATTGTTTAAATGTCAATTGTTTAAATAGCAGGTCATGTGGAAGGAGGTTTATTTACATTCTTATAAAATATTAATATATACTTGTAAACTTAGAAAATACCACTTATATATTGGTAAAGTGAAATATTTTACATTAAGAATCCCAGTGCAATTAATCTGATTCCCACAAATATAACTCCTATTATGCAAATAGAACAAGTAAATTATAATTTATTCATATATCAATGAAAATTGCAGATTTCTCCTTCCTTCACTGCATGGCTGGCTAAAAACCTAAATGTATTTTTATTCACAATAAATAAAATAACTGCTAGATAATGAGTTTTAACTAAGACCATCTAATGCAGACTAACTTTTTTGTTTTGTTAAGAGAGAAAATTTCTTGTTTCTTTCTCTTCATTTTTTTCAACCCACATGTGAGAAGTAATTGGGAGGACTCTATGCTTGGTATATGTGAAGCACTGAAATTGCTGTAATACACTGTATAAACATTCATGAACTGTGAAAGGAAAAGAAGTAGTAGTTCTTTGGCATACAGTTTTCCTCATTCAGACTGGAAAACTTTTAGGTAATTCAAAGAGTGAAAGAAGTTGACATCCATAATAACATAGACTGTCCCACCTTTGTGAAAACATTGGTGATATGCAAACAAGCCTGTGTCCTGATATTTTATTCTGAAATATTTATCCAAGCAAATGTGGGTAAAGTGATAATTGTTAAGCACAGAAGTCTGTCCAAAGTCAATGAAAACTAAAGGAAAACTGGAAGTCCCTCGACAATCTGTGTGTCAGTTGATTATACATCATGCATTTACTGGAAGTGCAGCTCATCCTGATAAACTTCAATGAACTAACATGGGTAATGTCTCAGATCTCTTTACAGGAGTTTTCAGTAGATGAGTCATTATTAATATTCCCCAAGATAACAGAGTTCCTTTCCTTTGTCATGTTTACAACTAACAGTATTTATACCAAAAAAATCTCTGAAGGAAGACAAAATAAGTTTTAATGTATAAAGTGAAAATCTGAAAGAAACGTGACTGTTTCCTGTTTTATGTATTTATGGATTGATCGGTATTTCATATATTTATTCATGTATGTGTTATATACATATATCATAAAACAGAAAATTGGAAGTTAAAGATATGAGAAATAAGGTATCAAAGATCTCAAAGAAATGTGCTTTAGAACACACTGAGCCAAAACCACTACTTCTTAGTAAGCAAATTAAAATGGAGTCTTTAACCTACAATATCACTGTGGCTTAGGAAAGCATCCTGATCAGGAGAAACAATTTACACTATCTCAACTTGAAGAACACTAGATTTAAATAGCTCCTGATATTTAAATAGGTGACTCCGTGTTTGGGGAGATCACAAAAATTACAAGCTAAATGTCTAAATTTATAATTCGTCTTCAGGTATTTCAGCCATGTCTTCAATCCAAACTCATCCTCATCTGAGCTTCCATTTTGAGAGAAGTAATAGATAAGGAATTCCTGTAGAAAGCTGAACTAAGTACACAATTTGAAATATTTTAATTTTGTTATATATTGTCTACAGCGTAGTTTTAAAAGGTACATTCTAGTGCAAGTTTATCTATGCACTCACAGCAAAATATCACATTATAATTTCTGTTGACAAAAAGAAAATTATTAATAAATGTTATTCATGTTGGACAGGGTGACAACAACTCTGCTTGAAAACCACCATTCAAACATTATGCTGGAAACTTTTGGAAGGATGAGGAATCAATTGCTTCATTTACTAATTTAACCAGAACATATTATCAGAGGGCTGTTGTTGTTCTTTTTTTTTTTTCCCCAATAACAGAAATATATTATTTCTTGATTAATTTTAAGTGTAATTATCTATTGATTAATTTAGAGCATGATGGACTCATTGTGGTGTCTGTCTGACTCATTCACAGTTCATTCCTGCAACCACTATTCACTTAAAGAAATTTTCATTTATGGCTGACTTTGGCTTTAATGTGTATATTTTGGGCAGTTTTATTATTGTAACAAGCATAACCTTGGACAGTTTTAAAAGACACTATCTCTTGGATGAATACTATCTTCTTGCTTTTGTACTTTGATTCTAAAATTACAGGGATTGTAAAGTACTTGATTCCTTTCTCCTTTCTCCATTAATAGAAAATTACTCTTACTACATCTGTTTTCCATTCCTTAATTATTTATGGAAAAAAAAAAAAGTCTACAGCTGAAAATAAGCCTCTAAAATGGCAATAAACAGATTTTTAAAAATAGATATATAGTTATATTCTGGTTTTCCAATGCAGAATCAAAAGTTCATAAACTTATCTTGGATATTAAACCAAGAGGGCTATTTGAAATAACTTTTTTCTCAGATGCATGGAAATCAATCCTTGTCCTCTATTAGTCTGAGCTTTACAACACCTGCATTTAAATCATGGATAGACCTGAGGAGGCATAAAGGCACAGATTCAGTCAGGACATTTCATGCATTTATTCTGGAAATAATTTGTTTTATCATTAAATATTTACAAAAGAGATGTGTATATTTGTCTTCCTAGATTTTTTTTATGGTGAAGAGAGAAAAATAGGCATTTGCACGGAACAATTAATCTGAAAATGTTAAGTGTCTGCTTTATGATGGAGTGAATCATTCCCCTAGATGAGCCTGTTACTCTCCACTGATTATAAAGACAATCTAAATATCTAACTCAGATGGAGAGATCTGCACCACAGATGCCTGTGTTTGATCAGATGATCTCATTTTCCAGGTGCTGCTTTCACAAAGTCTGTTCTCTGCAGTCTTGATAAATTGTTAACTCAGAATTGTTCTTGTCTTAGTTTGAATCTTGGCCAGCATTTTATTAGTACAGGTGGCTTGCAAGTAAGAGATAACTTCTACCAAGCAGTTTAATATGGACTACTAACATCTCTAGAGAGTAGAAGAGTTTTACACAGTGCATATGTGACATTCTGCACTCATTTCAGTGTCAGAGAGTAGTTTTGATAATGTTTGGCTTGCAGGATGTAGTCCACATGGCAGTGATTTCCACACTTGCTACAAACAACAATTCTGAACAAGTTATACACAGAGAAATCATATCTTACTCTCCATACTGATTTCAGTCCAAATATTTTCATTCCACATAGCCACAATCAGTGCTAGCAGGCCTGATAAGTTGGGACACATATCCTGTGGTTGCCATTAACAATGTGAAAATTCTATTCCAGAGCTCTATTTAAGTCTCTAGATCACTATCCATTTGCATCCAGTAAGGGTCACATAATGAGAAAGTATAAACTGCAGCCACAGTTTTCATTTGGTATATCTTTCTCCTCCCGTCATTTTAGTGACTACAGCATTCTCAAAGATTTCATTCAAAT
The DNA here is from genome assembly GCA_013398995.1 of Alaudala cheleensis. Lineage (NCBI taxonomy): Eukaryota > Metazoa > Chordata > Aves > Passeriformes > Alaudidae > Alaudala > Alaudala cheleensis. The sequence goes on from VWYE01004103.1 coordinate 26,219, forward strand.
CTCTTGCACACTCACAAGGACAGTTAGAAAGTTTCCACAACCCTGACTTTAATCCAGTCAAGCTCTCCTTTACTTTGGGCATATTGTAGTGTTGATTTATAGATTCCTTCTACAGAATCATATAATTAGAGCATGTTTTGGGTTGAAAGGGACCTTAAAGATCATCTAGGTCCAGCTTCCCTGCCACGGGCAGGGACACCTGTCACTACATCAGGCTATAAATCATCAACAGATCTTTGTTTTAATAGAAATACAGTAAGTGTACTAACACTATTCAACACTGATGCAGGGAACACGACAAATTGTTCCAACAAAACACACTTGAAAAACTGTGACTAGCAATGCTGGACACTGAAACAGTCTCCATGCTTTAGGGGATAAAAAATAATGTGTGTGACACTTAAAAAAATGCAGGACACTGAAACATCACAGGATAAAGCATCTTCCCCATGACCCAGACTGCAGGTAAGGCACTATTTTCTATTTATAGGTATCCTGACTTTCAATCATATTATCAGCTTCCTGCTGAATCTGGCAACATATCTAATTTCATGTTGAGCCACCTGACTGCTTTTTCTCTAAAAAACATTTTCCAGTCTTATTGTCAGTGACCTAGCAAAGGTTAGCCATAAATCTTTTTCTCAGCAAGGGTGCTGATAGTTTAAAAGCTTCCCTAATAAGCAATGCTATATTTCTGAGCCCATAACCTGAACAGCATGAACAATCATGTCTTTCTTTTATTTAGATAGGGCTGTGTAAATCCAATGGGCTAGTGAAAAATTTGGAGATATTTTTGTGTATCTGTGTCTGATAGACTATTCGTTTTATTTGTGCTTATTCAGTCATGGTTTGCTGTTGCTGATGAATAGTCTTTCATACTACCTAGTCATACCATCTGCTTCACTGGCTTTCCTGAAAGTTAACTAGAATTGAACATTTCTACAGGCTCTTCCTATTTAAAATAATGAAAATGAAACTTTTCAGTCATAAATGTGATATGATTTGTTTCATTTATTTAGGAATATGAAAGATATTATTTGGGATATAAAGCAATTCTTTAAACCAAAAATAAACCATTTTTAGGGTTAATTTTCCTACACTTAGCTTTGCTTTCATCTCGTTCACCATGTCACTGTATTAGATATTGAGACAATGTGTCATTTAAGATAATTGTGCTTGCTTTTTTAAATCCACCAAATTATTTATAGCCCAAGAGTGATTTTTTGTCTGTGAGGAGACTACTCTTACCGTACTTAAGTGATGATCTTGTTGAAGAGTCTGATGATAAAATAACAGTGAAATTTTGACCCATCAAAGACAAGCCTGTGTTAATGCATTTCTTAAAATGCTCTGGGGTTTTGGCCACTTGTAGACTCCTGTGGGACGAAAAGGATTGGAAGACCAGTATATATCGATACATGTCCTTTCGTGGTCATCAAATACCTCAGACTTTAGTTGCAAACAAGTATCTTTTATGGTCTCCCATTTGCCAAAAGATAGAATAGAATCCCTCCAAGCTCATAATCAAAAGAAAACAAACTTAAATATTAGTCTATATAGATATATATAGATTTTTCAGAGCATAACATTCACATAATATTTCAAAGACATGAGATAAAAATATGACATAAAAAAATAAAGATAAATATAACAAAATTACAGAAATCTATTGCTTTCAGCCACATAAAAGTAAATTTGGAGTCCACCGAGCTTTCCATTTTTCTTATAAAAGATAGCCTTAAACTGATATAATTCTAAATAAGACAAGGACCTAATCTGGTTTTGATTTTATTTCTGTCACACAAGAGTAATATATTCATTTAGAACAGAAAACAATGTAAAGGATGTTTTCAAAAGCACAGCTCCTGCAGAAAGTTAAGTGGAAAGATACAAAGCTTGACCCTACCAAGCCTGTTATGGATAAATGAAATCACATGATTTCAACATTCCATTGGCTAAAGTTCAATAAATTCACTACTGTATATGTAGACTATGTTAAAGTACTTAATATATTTTCTCATGAGGATAATGAATAAAGTATGGCATGATTTGTAAAAACCACTTAATATATACCTACTTTATTGTTCAAAAATTGTAAGCAGAAAATCATGAGCAGACAATATGAAAGAACATAAGCTATTTCTGATGTAGAGCTAAGATTTAGGCTACTCCTGTAGTACAAAGATGTAATTTCCACTTAGGACTGTAACAGTATTGTAACACACCACAACAGTGGCCTTCTTGGTCATCAACTGTCATTATTCCCATCATCCACTCAGAGAGAATGAACAAATTTTAATAATTTTATGGATCTAAATAGTTTCCAATTAAAAAAAAATCACATAAATCAAATGGTTTGTCCTTCCCCCCCCTATTTTCGTTATTTTTTCCAATATTTTTTTAAAACCAAAATATTTGAATGTACTATGGAAGGCAGATTCACATGTGCTTACTTTCTGTGGTAGTCACATATAGAATACATCAAAAAGAGGATACAGTATGGCAGTACATTTATGAATTTTCAAAAGTTCATCAAATCTCCTCAACACAGCAACTGTGCCATAACACAAAATAGCAAGAGTTCTGAAACTTTAGAAAATTTTTGGATTTTATCTTTAAGAAAGCCTGGGGAGCCAAGTCATCCCCCCTGAATTTGAATCACAAAATTTCAGAAGTTTGGCTGTCTTGCTGCTTGTTACTACTCATATTCCCATTTTCATGGAAACCACTGTTGTACTGACTGAAAAAATGGGATAAGGTGCTTTAACATAATTGCTACTTTACACCACCCTGTTTTGCTTTTATGTTCAAAATGGAGATTATTTCAAAGTACCATTTTCCATATTCATCTTGCTGACATGAGTTTCTATGGAAACAGGGAAAAAGTAATAGCTGAGTCCCAGGAACTCCTGTTCAACTCAGTGACTAAACAGAAAAGAATTCCACTCCGAGCAGAAAGAGAAAACCAATTCTAATTCTACACTATAATAGCTAACAAGTTTTTGTTCATGAATTATTTGAGGAAAATGAAGAAAGAATGAAGAAATTTTGTTCACTGTGATTCTCTGGAGAGTTTATTATCGATTAATTTTCACTTTGTACTATATAAAATACATTAATCTGGAGCATGCTTGTTTAGAATTAAAAAAAAAAAACCAAAAAAAAACCAAGAAAACCCCTAATCAAAAAGGCATAGAAAGTGTCTACCCTGATCTTCTAAAGAAACTTCTAATTTTCTTTTTTCAGGTAATCAGCTAGTTGCACAAGACTTAGTGACTGAAATCTAGCATGGTGCACTAAAAATTAGGCAGTAATATTTTTCATCCCCAGCTTTCACAAGAGAAAATAAAAATATGGTTTCAATTAAATCTATAAATATACATATAAGAGAAATAGGTTGACTTTTACTTTTTAGATTAATAGTAAAATTTATTTGTTTGAAGAGCTTTTGTAATTTTGTGAGTTTATTTTTAGTACAACACATTGAGTGAATTAAAGATGCTTGAAATAAAACAAGGCTGTAGTTTTGCTGTAGTTAAATATTACGTTCAAGAGTTACTCTATTTCTGATCTCAACTTCACTGAAATCAGTTGAAAATCTCTCATGGATAAACTTTTGCAACTCACTCCATTGCTGAACCAGAATGACCCACAAGGACTTTATGAATTTAAATGCTGTCCATTTTTAAGTATGATTTAATGCAATATTATCATTCATTTACAGGATGGTTTGGCTTGGAAGGTATCTTGAAGATCACCTGGTTCCAAGCCCCTTGCTATGGGCAGGGATGGGACCTATTGGATCAGGTTGCTCAGAGCTGCATCCAATCTGGACTTGAACACTTCCAGGGATGGGGCATCCACAACTTCTCTGTGCAACCTGTTCCAGTGCTTCACCACCCTCACAGTAAAAACGTTTTCCCTAATATCTAGTCTAAACCTATTCTCCATCAGTTTAAAGCCATTTCCTTTTGTCCTATCACTGCCTGCCCTTGTAAAAAATTCCTCTATATCTTTCTATAGTTTCCCCTCATTTGCTGGAAGGCCACAATTAGGTAACCCCAAAGCCTTCTCTCCGAGCTCAAAAATTCCAATTATTTTAACCTTTCCTGTTTAGAGAGGTGTTACATCTCTCTGATCAACTTGGTGTCCCTCCTGTGGACTCACTCCACCAGGTCCATGTCCTTCCTTGTGCTGGGACCCCAGAGCTGGGTGCAGCTCTGCAGGTGGGGTCTCACCAGGGCAGAGCAGAGGGGCAGAATCCCCTCCCTGGCCCTGCTGCCCACGGGGCTTTGGATGCAGCCCTGGGTACAATTTGCTTTCTGGGCTGCAAGCACACATTTCCATCCTGTGTCCAGCCTCTCACCCACTGGCAATCGTCTCATCAAGATCAACATATTCACTATTTTTAAAAAAATAATCTTACTTAAAGAGTGGCTTTAAATTGCAAGTCATTAAAATATTTTTTTCCGATCATGTTGTCATTCAGTCTTAAGAAAACCTGTAATTTTCAATCTTTGATTTTCTACAGAAGTTTGTTCTATTTGTCTCTATAGTGATATAGAGCAAACACAAATGTATGTAATTATGTTATATGTAAATGTCCAAGGCATTCTGATTTGCAGACAAAATCAAAAGTAGATATGTATGATTGAGAGCCCATTTGTGTACCCCTATGAATGGATTAGACAAGGGTTTCTTGGATTAGACAAGTTTCTTCTTTTTTTTTTCTTTTTTTGCAACTAACTAGTATTTTAACATCATTAAATTTATAGCTGTCATTTGTGTAAATTGCCAGAAACATAGCAAAAGAAGCATTATATACAAATTAGAGGTGGAATTATGGTTAATAATTTCACTGAAAAAACTTACCTTGGTTTCTCTAGGGATACTATTTTACTCAAGGAGTATAAAGAAATGTCTTATTCCAGAAATGTCTGTTACTATTTACAAGAAAACATCAGCTCCATACCTTCTTTCTGAGAAACTAAGTCTACTGCACAGATTGGGCAAGTATATTTTCTATACATAAGATTAATGAATAATTTAAGAGAATTACTAATGCTTCTTGTGATATTGTGTGTTTTGAAAGTGATTGTGTTTGTTTTTCTATCTAAGAGAGTAGATGTGCAAAATCTGCATCAGGAGGACAGTGTTTACAAAAAAGGTGATGGTACCAACTCATTTGAGTTAAGATTTTCCTTTTGGGATTTCTCATTGCAATGTCGGGAAGACATTCTGCCATAATGACATGCAAGTGAAAGGTAGCTAGCAGTCCTCATCATCTTTCACAAGAATTCTTTAATTCGCTGATTTGCTGTTGTATAACTGGTTTTATTACACCTATTTTATTAACAGGGACCATTAAATCAATGGTATGGGAAGCTAATGTGACTGTGTTAGCATCAAATTTAAAATATCCCCTTTCAAAAAATAAGTAAGTGAGTGAATAAATAAATAAAACTGAGAATACATTAAAACTGCTTGCTCTTGAGGCAGAAGTTTACTCTGTCACATTGTAAGGAAATACTGGCACTCTCAACACAGCTGAAGAAATATTTCTTACTGTCAGACCTCACTTAAGGATGAAATAATACACGGGCTTCGTTTTAATAGCTTGGTAAGTCAGTGACTTCCCTGATTGCAATTTACTTCTGCATTTGCAATTTAGAGCTGAGATCCAGAAAAATCAAATAATTTTTAAAATACATGTGACTACTTTTCCAGTGATTTTTCTGACCTACAGCAAGAAGTTTTTTTTTTTTTAAAATTGCATTCACAAGTTTAAGAGTAGTATGTCATCTGAAAATACTGAAAATACAGTGCAGAATTCAGTCTGAATTGCTACTTTTCTATTTCCCCATACTTAAACTTTCATTTTTGCCCAGTCTTGGGACTGTCACATTCCAGCTTGTTCATACTGTTGGGGAGTACTGGATATACTGGGCAAACTGGTTTATGCAGTCACAAAACAAGCTGCAATTTTGCATCCTTACACATGAATCATTACTGGAAACATTGTCTATCATTCCCCCAGATGGAAGCAGGTAGAATTTGTCTGACTTACAGATGTTTAGTATATGCATCTATTTTGATGGACACTTATGTGTACAGTCACTTGGCATAGAAATGGCTTATAGTCAATGGAAAGAAACACTGTATGAGACTTAGTTGAAGGTAGATTTAGTCCAAAAAATATGTGGATAAGATTTACAGCTGACTGGAGTTGTTTCTTGCCTTAGTAAGGTGAGTTTTCTTCTTGGACATTTGCCACTGTGTAAAAGAAACCAGAAAGGACTGAAAGCAGAAAAAAGAAGTGTTATATACAGTTGCAGATTCAATCAGTGTTGAATACATCCATAAAGTCTCATATCTAAGATCAGATTTCTTGGAGGCACCCAATTTTCTAATTGTACTCTGAACCTTCAAAAAAGCTTTGTTCAATTTTAGAGATTTTTGCCTTTTTTTTTTTTTTTTGAGAAAAGCAGCTTTGTTTTAGTGAAAGTTCCAACTTGTGAACTTTCCACAGCTGAACAAGGAACTCATTCCCATTTTGTGTTTTCTCTGCATCAAGTATAAAGATTAAATTTTACCAGTAAATGTCACCCTATGACTGAGTGCAAATTTAGAGATAGTGTGATTGATCAGTGACTTTGACCTTAAGAAAGGATTCACAAATAGGTTTAAAAGACAGAGTGGACATAACTTGCACTTCTGACCTTGCAGAAGTGATTTTTTTTTTAGGTTTGTAGCACTCAGGCTGCACTAAATTCTGTCTATTTCATGCTGCTTCTGTGCCAGACTCTCTAAGATTACAGTATGGTTCTTACAAAGAAAATAGATTCTTACTTCCTGCAAATAAAAAAAATGTTTATTTCTGTTATATGCAAACTAGAAAGATTTCTGTTGCTATGAACTACTTCTCTGATCTTGTATTTCTGCCTCCTTACCCACCAAGGTGTTTCTGTACCTTTTTTCTCCCTATGTCTGCTTTGTGTTCGGAAGACTGTATCAATACAATCATTCAAGTAAAATCAAAACAAAACCTATTTATCCCAGAAGTGATATTCTAAAAAATATGCATGCTGTTCTGACTAACTGAATCAAATGGTGCACTTCTACTTTTGATATTAAAACCTACAAAAATACCACAAACCCTGTATTTCCTTTCAGAATAGCATTTTTTCTGGTGTGATTTCAGTTTGTTTTGGGAACAAATTATACTAAAAAACAATATAATAGCTCACACCCTTTTATTTTAGTCCTAGTCCTTAAAAAGAATGGCCAATAAAAATAGTAATTAAAAAAGAAATATATTTAGAGTTAAAATTTCTAATACTTTTAGAAATTTAGAAATCTTAGGAGCATAAGCGGCTTTAGCCTTTAAAAGCAGGAGGCTTAAACTCAAAATCAGTTTGAATTCTCTGAGACAATCTTTGTCTTTTAGAAAAAAAAAAATGAACATGGGCACAAACTAGATAACAGCCTTTTATGGGGTACAGAAATTAAAGTAACAGAATTACCTTTCAAAGAGATTTCCAGGGCTTTAATGTAAAAATAGCTATTATTTTATTAGACAAGGCTCTAATCCACAGTCTGTTTAGCTGTACTCCAGACTTCTATAAGATAATCGATGCCTTCACTGGAGAGTAGCATGATTAAAAAGAAAAAAAAAATCTTTGGAGAAGCTGGGGAGCCATCTTGTGGTGACTTGGTTTAACCCTCAAAAGAAAGGCAAATAGTCTGCATGAAATTGTTTCATTTTCAGTTCAATCAAAGGTTCTGATTTCAGATGCAGAAGTTTTTTTTGCTGGAAATGTTTTTTTCTTTTTTCATACTTCTGCTATGTTTAGACATCGACATCAAAGTACATCTAGGGAAAAGGTGAAGGGAAAGAAAAAAGAATACAACAGGCTGTGTTTCCACTAAATTTGTTTTTAAAAGCTAATATAACTCATTGTGCTGTTTGTAAGTGAATGATTTTTACCTTTTCTGAAGAAAATATTGATGCCTTTTCTTCAGAAATATAGTAACATTAAGTAAGAGAATCTCATAAGGGAGAAACAAGGAACTTCTCTGGACTGAGAAATTTACAGATCATGTTTTTATATCACACACTGCAGTGAATTTTAAAGTTTTTTTTCTTTTCATGCAAACACAGTAACTTTGCTGCATGAGAATACCTCAATAAAAAATTGAATGTATGTTTTACACATTTATGTTAAATTGCTGAAGCCCACACTTTGAGTTAGGAGACTTAGATTCTTCTATGGAATGGCCTTTGCAAGCATACAGAGAATCTTCTTTAGAAATTCTAGAAGCGACTGGATAAAGATGAAAAACATACATAGCTATTGCATTTGAGGAACCAGCTCTGCCTCAGCTGAAATTAAATAATTCAATATCAGTTCCTTGGCATATGTTTGGTTGCTCCCTACTTGAGAAGACTAATTTAGTAGTATCTAGGTTTGCATTTACCAGTCTAGATAAGCAGCAATTAACTTCATGAATTAACATGCATGTCAACACTTTTAATACAATCATTACACTGAGAATTTTGTTATAGTATTTCCTAGATATATAGTTTTTCCTAGATATTATTTCCTTGTATCTTAAATGCAAGAAAAACATATTGAACAATATTACAATAGAAGAGATAAAGGCTGCTTTTCAGCAACTGCATTCCTCTGAAACAATAAGCTGTTGAGTATGTGGCCATCAAAATGTGCTTTGCATCCAAGGATAAGCATAGTAGTGGTTTGTATTGGTTTTCTGCTCTACCTGTGCCCTGTTTGTGCTTACTGTTGTTCTTCTTTGTTCTTCCATTTCTTCTGCTTCTTACATTTACCTGTAGGCATCCCTAAGTAAAGGCAGTATCACTGTCTGTGATAAGAGGTGAAATCAGACTGAAATGGTCTCAGGGAGTTTATCCAGGAACCAGGATGATTAATATTGGCATTTTTATTCCCTTCCATTTTCTCCCCCTCCCCTACACAATTTGTAGTGTTTCCTAATTTCACATATTTTCAACTTTTGACCAAATTAAAAGAACCATTTCAAAATTTCTGCCTGCACAGTGGAGTGGGCTTATTACTGAAATATGTATTCAAATCTGCCAAGCCATTCCAGCATTTCCACAAGTGTACATTCTGCTCACCTTTTCTGCATGAATTTCATCCACACAGTTTAAATTTGAATCATTCTAAACCTCAGAATTGGTTTTGCTTGAAGACTTCTATATAGATATTCTTGTTTTTCTTCCTAACATACTAAAACATTCTGAAATACTGTTGCTTTGGTTAATACATGCTGTTATGCATAGAGTAAACTGTACATAAGGACAAATTAATATTTCTTTTCCCATTGTGAAAAATTTGATTGCCTCATTTATTTATTTATTCCAAACCTCTTGCAGAGATATCTTACCTATTTTTTACAAATTACATGCTGGATATAGACCATATTTTTCCCATGCCCTGTCTGAATAACATATTGGAAGTGGTGAAGATATAAGTGAAGTACATATGATGGGAATCTGAAGTGATTTCCAGTTTCTAGATCCAGATAACCTTCCTCTCAGATGAGCTGTGGGAACTGAAGATGCTTCAGACATCTAATGCAAAGTATCAGAACCTTCAGCTATGCTGTGGTGCACTTTGAGCCTTAAGAAAGCTCCATTATAGTCATGAGACTGTGGNCGGTGCGCTTTGAGGAGTTGGTATACATATTTTTTATCCATTATAGTCATGAGACTGTGGGAAGTATGCCTGCTTTACCTGAATGACTAAGAATTAGTCATTAGATGCATAGAACTTTTTTGAATAAGCAATCCTCAGGTATAACTCAGCTATGAGATTTTATTTCATTATCACATTAATGTTCAAGTATCACTGCCCCTGAAATATAAATTACTTAATAAGATTATGGCAGTTCATCCCCTTTCTCACCCATCAGATGAATAGTATTTACAGTAAGAATATTGCTTCCTGGCCTGATTAAGTTTAAATAGATCAGAAAATATTTTTACAAACCAAATCTTTTTCTTGTTGAATATCAAGATGTTTCTGTGTAGTTTCCATGCAGAAAAAATAAACAAGTGTAATCTAGAATGAAAAAGAACATCACATTCTGAAGGCCTTTGTAGTAATATCAATAACTAAGAGAAATAAAAAGGAAAAGGATAGATGTTGGAAAGAGCTGGAGAGAAGATGGCAGAAACAGAAAAAAAGATACATCTGTATATGTGGAGAGACAGATATGGGCTGAGAAACTGAAGAAATGTACAAAGAGGCTTATGGTTTACCTATGAGAATGAGAAAGAGAGAAAGAAAAAAAATATAAAAGGAACCAGCAAATGACATGAGAAAAGATGGAGATAACCTTTATTAATAGACACTAAAAAACCACCAGTGAAAAATGTTTGTAAAAGAAAACACTTGTACAAACTTGTACAAACCCAAGTACAAACTTGGGTTCCAAGGTGAACAGCTAAAATACTGAGAATAATGCCTATGCTTTTTATATATTTTACATATATTTGTAGCTTTCCAGATTGATAATGCACGGCAATAGATCCAGTACTTTTCTTACTCCTTTTCTCCTAAATTTTAGAACAATCAGCTGACCTAAACACATTCCTGAAATACTGTTTAGTCTTATTCCAAGGAGAGGACCTACAATAAGATATCATAAGAAGCAGGGCAGAGAACCCCTTGGATCAACTCCAAGGGGCTGACCCAGGAGTGGGTTACTGGGGCAGCTGAATCTCCTATTGGATGTAGCTATTATATATCCTAATTAATTAACCTTATAAAATTGTAGAAATCTGATACTGGGTGTGCCCATCACCATCAGAACAACTAGAAGCCTCTAATAAATGTCTGCTTTCTCCTTTACTACTCTAACACTGTTGCAAGGGGTTTTTTGATTATATGCAACAAGAAAATATCATTAACATAACATTTGTACAACAGAAAAACTGCACTTGGTTCCAAAGAAACATTATGTAATATTTCCTACACTTCTGATCTCTGCAGGTATACTGAGATGAAGATATCAGTCTTTAAAACAATTTATATTATTGAAGCATTGCTTTCTCTCAGGCGCCTGTTAAAATTTCTGCCTTTTTTTAAGCTTTAGTTTCTGGTTAATTTGTCTTATTTCTACTTCACACTAATAATTATACAGTCCCTTGGGAAAAAAAAATCCATATTATGTATCACAATCTGTCACAATTTGGCACAGTTGTCAGTCTTTGCCTAAGGGAAGGCCAGGAATGGAATACCAGGGGTCTTGCAGGTCAAGACAGAGATGAATTGACAGAGGACTGTGGGGGCATTTGCTCATTGTTTCTCACAGTACACCTAATTCTGACTAATATTAGCACAGTGTATCATTTGAGGCTGTGATCTTGCAACAATTATTCATTTTATGAATATTGAACTTAGCCCAATGCAATTTAGAACAGATTAACTAGTGAAGCTGAAAAGAGGCTATTGTGTGTTTTGATTCTGATCATGGCTTCTCACACAGGACCACACACCTTCAAATTTAAAATATATCACGTAAAGATTAGCTATTTATAAAATTCTACAGATGCTGCTGGATGTGATAAGGTAACCATTACTTAGATAGATACAAAGTTGTTATATATAAATATCTTTCATAACCTCAGCATACATGTTAATAAATCAAACCATTACACATGCTGAAGCCCTGCTTCCCAGGAAGTGGACGGACAATACTTTCTGATAGAAAGCAGAGAATGAAATCTTTGGCATCTCTCATCCTTTGTTTGCATGTGCAACCTTTCACTTTTAGTTATCTCAACCTACGTGTTGCTTTTATATCATATTTTGTTCAGCCATCTGCCTGAGGAGGGAGGGACAGAGTGGCTTGGTGGGCACCTGGCAACCAGAGAAGATCAACCTAACATAAGTCTGGAGCACATGCCTCATGGGAAGTGACTGAGAGTCTTTTCCAGCCTAAATGATTCAATAATTTATCTCAGAAAATCCAGATATTCATAACTGAGCCGTTCAAAATATAGAACTTAGCACTTATTTCATCATATAAGATCTTGCATTAATCCAGACTGAAACAAAAATGAGAGCTCTGATGAGTTTGATACATTTTTTCCTAAGATTATTATTCATATTAATTATTCATATTATTATTCATATTATTAATTTTAGAGAGTTTTTTCCATTAGAAGTGTTTTCCATTTTTCGTATTTACATAATATCTGATATAAAACATTTCTAGTGACTTCTAGATGTGGTTGAAAAATCAGTAATTTATCCCATGAATCATAAAGACTACAATAAGAACTTTAAAAGTTAAGGTACTTCGAGTATTCTGGTATTTGAAAAAATATGGAGACTATCAATAATTTTTTAAAAAATAATTTCTTACATCCACAGGTTAAAAAAAAAAAGATTTCAGCAAAATCTATAAATAATAATTTTTAAATTTTGGTGGGCTAAGATATTTTCTGTGACTCTTACTGAACTGTTGTTCAGCAACTGCCACAATAGCACTGCCATGATCTTAAACATGATGAGACAAAGCTATTATGACATGGCACTAAAATGAAAAATACAATTATGATCTTCTTAGAAATATCCATAGTTTGTTACTTCAGAAACACAAAATATCCAGCAGGGAAGTTATAAGATCTAAGTACCTTTAAAAGGAAGTTAAAACTTTTCCATGCTTAACAAAAAAAGCCAGGGAGAGGAAAAAAACCAAAAAACAACAAACCTTTTCCTAGTATCAAAGTTAAGGTTGAGATGAAGTACATGGGACTGAGACAAAAACTTAAAAAGAGAGATCAGCATTAAATTTCATTGTTATGATTTCTTGTGAGAAACATGTATCATTTATATATATGAAAACAATATTTATTTTTTGACGCTCAATACTGTATTTTAGAAAGAGTTATCTCCTAAACTACTCTTGTGTTCTTGCTTGTTATGACCATTCTCCATTTTTGAGTCATAATTACTGTACCAAAACCAGAAGATAAGATTACTGTACCTAAAAGAGAAGATTAAAATTATTATTTATGAGATACAAGCTTCAAAGTAGAATTATTTTTATTCTCTTTATTCCTTTTCTGTATAATAAAGCAGGTTTCAAAGAGTTTCAACAGGGATGAAGCACAAAAGCTGTGATTCAATTCTGAATTCAGGATGTCTCACAATTCAGTTTGAAAAAAATGACTGGCTTGATAAATACATTAGGTCCACTGGCACTGAGTATTAATGCATTGTTTTATTCAAATTAATTAGTTCTGTGAGAATATGACAATTATATAGAATAAAAATATGTATTCATTTATTAATCATCAGTTTTTAAACTTAGTAGAACTGAATTATGATAACTATGGATGTAGAGATTTCACTGTTCACATGTTTCATATTCAAATTAATCGATTCTCTTCTCAAAGACAGTAGCCTTTGTGCCTGTGTAGAAGCCTACCAGTTTCAGCATGTAGGTTCTTACTACTACTTCATCTATATTAAACAAAAAAATTACAGTCTAATATTTGATAATAGAAAAAGAGAAAACCTAGTAAAAAAAATTGTAACTAAATTTTTTTTTTTTTCTAAATGTTGCCCTTTGGTGGAAACAACAAAAAGAGGCACCAGGTTTTTGCTAAGGTTTTCAATAGGGAAAAATTCTCTAGAAACAGATTAATTAATTTATTGTTACACTTGTGAAATTACAAGTGAGATCAATAGTACTTACATAGCTTTCAGCAGGACTGTAGAAACAGAAATTCACATTCTTGGTTTTACGATTTCCATACTTGTTTGCTAGTTCCTGTGTGATCTTCATCAGCACATTCCCGTAGGGATTTTGCAAAACAGGAAATACAGTGGGTGATGACCAGGACTCATCTGAACACTAGTCCCCTCAGAAGCATTCACAAATTTTGTAAATATTGATTTTGTATGCTCAAATCAATGTCGGCTTACAGAATGGGCTGAAAAGTCTAGAATGTTTATACAAACTAATTCATATTACTTTAAAACTCAGGAAGCAGAATTATAAAGTTTGGAAGATTTTACACATATTTTCTGTAAGAAAACTGTTTTAAGGTGTGGGGTTTGGTGTGTGATATTTTTGTTTGTTCATTTGGTTTTATTTTTGGTTTATTTTTGCCATTTTACAAGGGATAATGCTTATGATATTCAGCTAATATTCAATAATCATCACAATTCTCCCTGACTCCATGTTCCAGGTGTTAGTGATCAAGCATCAAAACTACCTGAAACAAAATTTAGCCTATGGCTTTTGAGAACTTCAGGTTATGTCTCTGTAGGATTATGATAAATGAGCTGTTAAAAGGCTAAGTGAAGGACTGTCCAGTGACTCAGAAACATTTTCAATTCCTATTTGCATGCAAAGGCAGAATTTACTGGAGACTTGGCTGCAATCATTGATGCATCACTGCTCCTACTGTCTTTGGCAGCAATCTAAAGCAAAAATCTTTCAACTTCTCATTCACATCTTATCTCTAAGGACAAAAAATATTATTGCTAGAAGCCTGGAGAAAAGAAGACTGAGAGGAGACCTTGCTACTCTCTGCAACTCCTCAAAGGATGTTGTAGTGAAGTGGGTGTCAGTCTTTTCTTCACAAGTGGCATGATGAGAGGAAATGGCCTCAAGTTGCACCAGATGTTTACTTTAGATTTTAGGAAAAGGAGAAACCCTTTTTTCAAGGAAAGGGTTGTAAAGCCTTGGAACAGAATGTTCAGAGAAGTGGTAAAGGCACCATCCCTGGAAGCATTCCAAAAACATGGATATGGCACTTCAGGACATGTTTTAGTGATGAACACGGTGGTAGTGCTACTTTGATGGTTGGATATGATGATTAAGTCTTTTCAACCTTAATGATTCTCTGATTCTATAAAGCATAAAATAAAGGCCAACAGAATATGATGGTAGCTTCTCTCTTTTTTATCTTTTCTCTTTTCTCTTTCTATTGCTCACAGAATACAATGTCAAAGATTTAATTGAGAATAGACATTAAAAATCCCCAAACAGTGATAAAGGAAAATCTTTATTAATTTTCCAGACTCAAAAATGGTGTAATAGTAAAAATCTTACCCTACGTGTAAAAAATCTTACCCTTACATTCTTACCTTATGTTCTTGTCTGCTAATAATGTGTATACAACCATCTTCTTTTTTTTGTGCTCTTTATGTTCTATATTGTTTGGTAAACTTGCAGGTTTTGCTGTTAGGAGCTCTAACACCAGGCTTTTCTTTTTTTTACAAATAGTTGTATAGGTAGCAGCCCCAAAGAGGATTCAGACTTTCTCCACCACCGTTGAGGAGATGCTCTTCATGCTAACCAAGATGGTTCATACTTTTGAAATAGGCACTTTTATGAGTTCTTTCAATAGTAATTCCACATAGGGCATACAGTGTTATCTGAAAACACAACAAAGTGGTCTCTTCAAGAATACAATCCCCTCCCCGCCTATCTCTCCTTCCCAAAAATCTTTGTCAAAATTATTGGCAGTTTTATTAACTTCTTTTGTAAGCATTCTGATGGTCTTTATGGAAACCACTTCATTTTGTGAAATGCCATATTGAATGTTGCCATGGGAAATAAACTGTTTTTTAAACTGGTCGGTGCTTATCTATCAATAAAAAATTGGACTGAAGAAGGAATGTTTCTTATTTTCATGCAATTGGGCAAATAAATCAAAAAAACCACAAGTCCAAATCTTGTGTTTATGTCAAACACTGTAAATTTAAAAAATGGAATATCTAAATCAAAATACTGTTCTAATCAACATTTATTCAAAGTAGCTTTTTACTCAGTAAAAGACAGCAGAGAATTAAGGACCTCAGAGTATTTTTAAACCAAAATGAAATTACATATCTGAAGGGGTTGCTGTGAGAACAACAATGAGAGGTGATACATGAGGAATGGAAGTAAGAGATATATTATTGTGTGTGTACAATTAATTCTGAGCAGATGAAATAGCTGGTAAGCATGAAAGTGAGACTGAATGGATCATGGCTAGGCAAAGCAAGTTCAAGGGCTTTGGCTAACTGAAATCAAGATTTAATGTGAGTTTTTGGTTAGTGTAAGCTCAAAAAAATGTTTGACCTGCTAAGCATACCAGGTTATGCAGAGATGATAAAGCAAAGTAACAAATTCCTATGGAAAGAAATGGTTTACTGAGAAAGAAGTAAATATTTCTAGGCTATGTCTCAGTAGTAAAAAACCAAAACAAATGAACAAACAAATAAATGCACAAAATAAAAAGAAACAAAAAAACCCCCAAACAACCAAAAGAGGAAAGTAAGAAAACCCCATGTCTTTACAAATGTACTCAAAATTCTTGCAATGCCCAATGAATAACTGTTAATATTGGATGACATACACCATCGTCTTCAGCTTTGCTTCTTTAGTCAGCCAATATATCCAGAGACAATTCAAAATACAATTGTTGTAACACCATAACATAACATAGTGAGCAAGACAGTGTAATTTGGTATAATACTCATACATAGGTCTTGCTTGAGTGTTAATCTTTTCTTAAGCACATATATTATTGGTAATTTCAAATGAGAAAAACATTTATATGACTTCAAACAAACATACATGCAAACACTGTTGTTTCACAACATTAACAATAAGAATACAGATGCAATTATTTCTTAATCATTTAATTAAAGTTGTGCTCAATGGCCTGTGCACCTTCACAAACACTACATTTTCAAACACTTTGTTAATCGGTGCTCATATACATGCTCCCTTGGACCTAACAGAGGTATTAGCAGAAGTTATTAGCAGCACATTTTACGCACCTATGTCTCATCACAGGTTACACAGGAGTTTAGGATACTTACTTACTGGCATTCCTGACTCCCTTAAATACTTGCCTTAAGATAAACAGAGTAAACCAGAGCCCCAGGGCAGTATTAACACTCTTCAGCCACTTACATATTTACCAAATCTCCTGCTGTGCACTTGCACAATTGGTGTATAGGTGGAAATTTCCCAGGGGCTCTTTCTAGGTAAGTAGGACAATTGCATGTGTATGTACCTTAACTACATTTGTCTTGAGCTGCAGAGTCTGGGCTTTGCTGAGCTGAAGGTTGTAAAGAAAGCAGCTGCCTTTTTTCCTGCTAAGAAGGACAGTTTGCTGTTAGCAGCTGTTATGTTTCCTTCTTGTAGAATGTAAAAAGATAGACTGGAATACCAGTATTGTCTTCAGTAAGCTATTTTGTGTGCATTGTCACATCCTTTGTTATTCATCTATCCTTTAAGCTACTTTAAATCTCAACCTTTTTTCGTTTTGCTTGTCACAAATAAAATGTTGTATTTCCAATCGCTTTTCTTCCTCCACCTTGAAATCCATGTGTTGTCCCACATCTTTCTGAAATATGCTAACCAGAAGTTAATGCACTTGTCCTTGTGAGTCCATAAAACTGGGTTTTACAATCCTTAGTTGTGTTTTTTAACTTTTTTTCTTTTTCATTTTTCTGCTTTTTGATAAGTGTATGTTAGACAAATATTTGGGAGTGCAAAATGTTATTTTTTAGTATTGTCCTTTTATATATCTTATTTAGACCTGGAATAAGGGAGAAGGAGTTTGCTTGTTTGTTGTTATATGTACATTTTTTTTGTATGATTTCCATGATTTTTTCATTCTAAGCCATATTTTCTAGACTTTGGCATCCTTACAGAAGTCAATAAGCACAAGGGCATAGAACAGTTACCAAATACTCACATCCACACTATATTGATCTACATCTGAACTAGACTGTGATATTATCAATAGAGAGCTCATGCCATCACAAAACAGAGATGTAAAAATATACTGTGAATCATTTTGAGTAAAGGAAAATTGCCCTCTATATTTGTACAAATGGCAAAACCAAAGTTACCAAAAATTGCTCAAGCTACTTAACAAGGCTCTGAGCAGTCACTGATTCCTTCCGGGTTATCTTTTATAGCTTTGATTAAAGTATAGATGTGATGAGCTGAAGAAGGAACAGGTTCAGAAACATTTACATACAAACCCACTGACTTCAACTCCTTTATTTTTAATTTCAGACATATCTAAAAATGTTCTCTTTGGTTGGGTCTTCATCATGGAATTAACAACAAGTGAACACAGAAGGCATCATTTGCCACTAAAATTCACATAGTAATAGCAGTTCTATCCTAATGGTAGTGTAAAGATTATAGTCTCTATTTAAAACCCTTGCTATGCAGGTTTTCTACCAGGGTTTGTTTGTTCACATAGTCTGATAGATTAGTAAGGGAATAATATATTCAGTTTGGAAGGACAATTGATTACTGTTAACTCCTGTTTAATGCCCTGTATTCTACATACCTGTAAAAAAAGTTCTTATTTTGACTAATGAGCAACTCTCAAAAAACTATCATATTATTGGAATATAATTTATTCTTCAGTGTAAATGATGAAGACTCAGACTCTAAGAGATTCATGTCATATCTTCACCTTCATCTGCCTTGACTATTATTGTATTCTGACCAAAATATAGAAGAAAACAACAATTACCAGAGGCACATAATTATGCAAAAAGTATAGCTTTATTTTTGTTTTTTAATCACTCAAAGACAGACCCTTCAAGTATTCCTTAACTGAATACAGACTGTATTGTGGTGTTTGGGTTTGGGGAAGTTGTTTATGTGTTTTAAAATTCCTTTCCCTGCTTACTATTAAAACAAAAAAATTATATCAGGAGAATCCAGGCCATAATCAAGCTGGTATTAAATTGATTTAATGAAATCATTTCAATGGATGTAATATGATAATTCCCACTCTAATATTAAAATTAACAGCAGGGATAAGTAACAGAAGTCACTGGCTCTAGTCCAAGATGAACCTATGTCCTACCTGAATAAGCAGAAGAGCAATCCTTTTTTTTTTTTTCCTCCTTTAACGTTAATGTACATTTGTAGCACTAAGCAATGAAAAAAAAAAAAAGTAACCCCATTTTTAAGATCAAGTCAGATCAATTGCAAATGGTTTCAAGTGGTAACTTTCTGCTTAAAAGCAATGTTAGCAGAACATTATTTCCTAAGTTTCATACAGTAGTTTATCAACTCTTGGAGAGACAAGCTAACACATTTTAATGAAAATATTTTTCTGGACCTAGGCTTATATCTCAGAAAAGAAAGATAATATAAGACGTCTTTGCACTATCCTAGTTCTGATGCAGGGCTAATAGTGATCATCTTTGCACATAGTATTTTTAAATTTTTTGCAAACTTCAGTGACCTTTCTGGTGTATGCCAACCGTGAGCTGCAAATACACAATTTCATTTCTTTTCCCTGGTCACATACCTAACTCCCATAAGGGGCATCCTATAGAAAATATTTAGATATTTAAAGCATTAGGTAGCCACAATATTTTGCCTTGTTTGTCATGTTTCAACATATAAGAAATTTTCACAAAGCATCAAGATACATTTATATTACTAGGATCTCATGGAAGTTCTTTAAAATCAAAGACTACTTATGTAAAGGTTTGTGATGATACCTGAGAAGTGCAGAAGATGTGCATTAGATAGCTATGCTTTTTTGAATTAAGACGAATTAGAAGAAAACTTATGGTTGGTAAAGACAAGAAGCTTGATACTTTATCAGTTTTTTGAAAACCCAGAAGAAGCACAAATTTTTAATCTCTTTCACTTCACAGAGAACGTGAATTGGAAAAGTGTTTTTGTTTATGGATGTATCTCCTTTACAGATTATTTTAGCTAAAACACTGGAATCATCCTTACATATATAAGAGCATACCTTCAAGATTTGATCTGATATTCACTTTTCTCTGAAAATTAATGGATAGCTGAAGGACTGGGAAAGCTGGAAAATTTACATGATACAGATTAGATTTACCTTCTTTCTGAGTCATCTATTGGAAACTTAGTGCACAGTCAACACTGAAGGCTTTTTCCTGTGAACTAGCACCCACCTTTTCATCTCTTTTGTTTTTTTCAGTGCTCTGACTGCCATGTTAACTGTATATTTCAGCTTTTACATGAAATTTGCATCAGTCCTGGTCGTTGGTATCCTCTGGTGCTGGATAAGTAGGAAGCCAGCCTTAAGTTTGCTTTGCAAGATTCTCTGCTCGGCAGGAAATATCTCACACTGTCTGCTAGTTCCTGGCCTTGTTTCACTTTTCTTGTAATCACTGGTGCTGCCACACACTGCTTCCCTCCATGCTGCTAGTCTGAAAACTTCTGATAGCAGACGAGAGAAATAAACATTTCTAAAAAAAATCCATAGAGAAGGCACATTACCACTTACCATCTCTCCAGTGCAAGTGTTTTAGCTTTGTTTTTGCAGAGTAGGTTTTCTGAGTACTCTCTTCGCTATTAAATGAAACACAGTCTACGTTAAAATTTTCTGTCAGGATACCTACACCAGTTGGGTCCATGAACAAAAGTCCTACATGTTTATTGATTAACAAAATCAATATTGCTTTGTTAGAGAAAACATTTTTGCGACACATAAATTGCATGTTTTGACCTTTTCCTAAGAAATATTTATCTTATAACAACTATAACTTTATCACCCTCCTGAACAATTCTCAGGAACACCTTGGTATTTAAAAGGTAAGGACCAATGGATCTTTGCATACAGATATCATGGTGTGGAAGCAGACAAAGTGTATTACCTTGGACAGGGACTGTCCTCTGCCGATTAGCCTGTGCCCAGGAGCATTCCCAAGCCCACTTAATAGAATAGCTGTAGCTAAAAAAACCCCCAAAATAAATGTATTCTTGCTGATTTAATTTTCACTTTTTTATTTTTGGTTTTTTTTTTTTGTTTTTGTTTTTTGTTTTTTGTTTTCTGTTGGCATAGACAATGCAATCATTTGGGTTCTGCCAAAATGGCCAAAATAGCTAATATGGCAACAAAGCCTTTTCAGAACTATGAAAAACCGAAATAAGAAACTCTTTACAATATAGTAGCAATATTTGCAGACATCCACTTTTATGTTTGAAGACATCATCCTTTCTTTGTGTGACAGGAGGGAAGTACTTTTTGAACTGACAGTTAAAACCACCAGTAGCTATTGAACAGGAATTAGAACAACAAATAGGAGTTGGTGTTAATGGAGTTGTTTGTTTTTAAGAGCATGCCTTAAGAGCACAATGAGCACCACACAACATCTGGCCTTTCTTGCAGATTTGGCAATACTTACATCTTAAGAGTGCTTAGACAAAATAATTTTTACTAATAGTATTGTATTGCTATCTTATACCTGTTCATGCTTTGAGTCAAACAGAATAATTTTTAATTCCTTCCTTTATTCCCTTTTGAAGTTTTGTTTCCTTATTTACAAAGTCTTTGTACACATGTGGAAAATAATATATAACCAAGTGAAAATTTTACTTATGATAAGTGGGCCAGGGCTTTAGCCTCTTCATTTGGATGTTATAAACCTGATTTCTTTGCTAAAATGCTTTCAGCATCTGTTGAAATTATTACAGATGGACAAAAAACTTTTTCCTCTAAATCAGTGTCTACTGTGAAAGATGAGATTTTCCATTTTAAATTTTAATCTTTGATTTTATGAAAAGAGAGAAACAGCAAAATAATTTTACAATATGCAGTTGCATGTCAGAATTCCATTTTAACAATGTTGATGTCAAATGATTGTGTCAAATCTCCATTGCATTTAGATGAAGAAACCAAAGCATTGATTAATGGAGAATAATTTGACCCTAAATTCTATACTCACAACCAAGATATTTTGTAAGTTTTTTATCACGGTGTGGAGATCCTCTAGTTCTTTTAAAAAAGTATCTTTCCTCAAAGTGTGATATAGAGATTCTGCAGCCTAAATAGAGCCTACTCCTTGCTACTTTCCTCCCTTCTGCATGTTCTACATGCAAAATTTTTATTTCCTGCTGTGAAACAATCTATCAAACCACATACAATGTTCTTGTTCCAACTAATCTTAATTCACCATATTTATTCTGAAGATGGCATAATTTAGAATGGAATATTTCCCTTATTCTCAATAAATTTTAATACTACTTTCTTTCAGTTAAGTAGAGAGAAAAACATCTCTGATCAGAAGACACCTTTTTAGTTCTTGCTTCACTGCAAAGCTAATTGTGTGGGGAGGAAGAAAAGACATTGCAAGTGCTATACATTAAAACACATGAAAACAGTAGAACATACAAAACAATGCATTAGGAACTGCAGTGAATATATCTTTGGAAATGAATACAATGGAACTAAATACATTATTGTAAGTACTGAGGGGGTCAAGTCAAGATCAGGTTCTTAGACAATAATGATATATAAAGAAAACAAAGTTTCTCTTTCCTGAGATGCGTATGCTTCCTAAGCATTCAAATTTTTATTTAATTTGTAAAGGCTTCTAATGTGTTTCCAGATAAAGAAATAAGACACTAAAGAAGGTTAAATCTGAAGTTCAAATAACTGTATTTCATTAGCAAGAAAAATATTAGACCTTCAATTATCTCACAAATACAAATACAATCACCTCAAATACATATAGATGCACAAATATTTTATCCTTTCTTTTGGGGGAAAGAAGGCAGAGTTAGTTTGAGAGTAGCCATACAAATTTAGACATTTTTTGTTATTTATGACACAAGAATTATTTTTGAAACAATCTTTTATCTCATTATAAGCAATTATAACAATTCCCCCCTTAAGGCAAGATGGACTTCTGCCTGACTTGGAATTTTACACACTGACAAAAATAGATACATTTTTGCAGTCTATTCTCCGTATTTTAAAACCATTTCTGTGTACTCAAATCTTTAAAGGAAAAGGGAAAACTATTTGCTGACTCAGTTCCAATCAAGTCTATTAGCTGACATCTTATCACTATAATGTTATCCAAAGTAATCATTTACTTTGCTGAATGTTCAAATAAAATTTTACTCAGTCTACAGAATTGCTTTTCTCTTATTTTGGAGGAAGAAATATAGAACATGCTGACATTTTAAGAAAAAAATTAAATCTTTTAACCCTTTTATCCCAGAATTTTACAGCCATAGGCTGCAGTGAGGGAAGAAGCAGTAAGACATTAATTTTGTAAAGTTGTATTCTATTCTTTGCCATGGATTGAGAACTGAAAGTTAGATTTATCTAAGTTTCTTGTTGTGGGAGACCAGAGTATTCCTCTGGGTCTCCTGGATGGGCAGCAGCCAGGACAGGGGGTTGGGCTCCTACGGCCTGTGTAAGAGACAGCAGTGGCTTTGATCTGACAGTGTGGGGAAGGCTTCCAAAGCTGTCTGAGGATTTGGATGACACGAGGGTTTGATTGGTGTTTTTTATTATATCACTGGGTGTGGAAATATTAGTTTTAGATTTTTCTGTATACTTATTATAGGGCAAAGATGGAGGCAGATCAATGTGATAAAGTCACATTTTCCTGTCTTTCTTTCCTCTTCCTTTTTGCAAAGGNCAGTTTTCTGTCTGGGGTTCTCTTCCTTGCATAAAGAAAATTGTGTACCTCAGCCAAAATGTGTTCAGGGTAAATTGCTTTCATTTAAACACCTTTGACTCTTCTGCCCAACCATTAGGAAAATCCTCACAGAAGTCTGTTGCCGCCCGCTGCGCGCTGGTGCCGNACAATGCAGGGACAAGAACACTAGCAAGAGTGGGATGGCAGGTTTTATAGGGTACATCCAGGGGGGAGTTTAGGATCAGAGTCCAATTACAAGAGGAGCAGGGACTGCAAAAGGGTGGGCTAACTAAGAAAAGGGAACTTAGGGGTCCAAATTGACAGGACTGCACCCCACATCTCTGTCTCTTGGGGTAGAGGCAGTCTGCCACAGAAGTCATACTACCAAAATATGGAATGTGCAATACCTACACAAACCTTAGAGATCTTGGGAAGTTATGCAGTTTATAACTGACTAAATTAACAGTATTTGATACACTGTGTGGATTTGTGATTAAGAAGAACATGCTGGGTGGTAAGCAATGACAAAAAGAGTAGATAATCCTGATGAATGCATCTCAAAACTTTTTAAAATCTTTTTC
Source organism: Alaudala cheleensis (assembly GCA_013398995.1). Classification (NCBI taxonomy): domain Eukaryota; kingdom Metazoa; phylum Chordata; class Aves; order Passeriformes; family Alaudidae; genus Alaudala; species Alaudala cheleensis. The sequence goes on from VWYE01004103.1 coordinate 50,262, forward strand.
CATCCTTATGTGGCTTTTTTATTGTTTTCCCTCTGGTATTTTTACCCCATGTGACAAATTACTTTGAGGCTTTATTTTGAAGTTGTCCTGTTTATAAACTTTTACTTGCATATTCAAATATAATGGCTAAGAAATTCTGCTGTTAAGCCTTCTTGCCCAAACATCACTCTCTTCTCTCATATATACAACTATCAGTAATATGTGGCAAGCTTTTCTTCCCTGCAGAATCTTGCCTTATACTTTCCACTGAAAGCTGAAGAAAGCTGGAAGAATCTTGAAGAGTTAAGCAAGACAATATCTACTTACAGATAAAAAAACAAGGTCAGCATCTGCATTATATCATTTATATACATTATCTCATAAAATTTGGAGGACTGAACAGAATGCCTGTCATCCTTATACAGATATAATAGCTTGAATATTCAACCGGGGGCCTACAAAAGCTAATATTCTGGGTAAAAAGCACTAAAAATTAACCCAACAGCAATTATACTGGAGAAAAATATACCTTAAGGTCCAATTCTCTCAGTCATATTAGTCTATATTAGATATGGATTTCCACAGACTCACATCCTTGATATTTATTTTGGAATTTTACACATAGGTCAACTGTCTCTCCATGTCTTATCTGGAGACATGGGAGTAATAGTGATCTCTGTAAACTTCTTTTTATTTTAGGATTTATTGGTGAGATCTTGTGTTCACCTTTTTCAAAGATCATTGTACAACAAAAGAGGCTGAATTGGTCACCTCGTAAAGTCTTCGAGGACCAGCTGCAAACTGACACAGGAACAGACCATTAGACAAAATAGTGCTGAGGAAAACCATTGTTTAGACATTATTGTCACAAGGATAAACAGTAGCTTTGATGGTCTGACAACTTTTAGCATGGATAGGCAAGAGGAGGCAGAACATCTGTTTAGAACTCCTTATATGTGTGAGTCTTGAGTAAGCGATGGTGTTCACACACCTATACCCATCCCTCCTTTACCACATGTTGGAAAAAATATGGCATCATAGCTCTTTACGTCATTTGTAGCAGCTCATAATTTCTCACATATAACAGTATTTCCTGACTGCTGTGTATAGAGCTGAAGCAGGAAACTTATAGGAAAAATATTTTAGTAGTTATGGCAACTACTGTTAGAAAGCAAGGGTTGGAAAATGAGTATGTGTTGTATCATAACAGATTTCAATTGATACCTAATCCTACATGAATTGCATTGCTGTTTTGCTGACCTTTTTAGCTGAATACTAATTTAATGTTTTGCTTCAATTTCTTTAAATTGAGTTGATATGTGATATAATTTTGTTTACTAAAAAGGAGTCTCAGATTTGGTGCAGAGTCACAAGAAAATACTGCTGCCATATTAATATAGTTAGTTCACTGGAGCATAGGAATTACCATTTTAAGACATTGGTGGAAAAAATCCTTCAGTTCTATAAATTGTCGACATTAATATTTAAGAAACATAGACATCAACTCATCAGAAACATAAAATCCTTGATTAAGAGGTCAGATCATCAAGTCAAACCACTCAGAGGGAAGGTTAAATATAACTGAATGTTATATTCAACTGTATTGAATCTGTCGTTTAAAATAATCCAGGAAATAAATTCTTCTTAATAATATTTTTATATCTATTAATAGGAGTAAGTTGAGCAGAAATTAAAAATCTTTAATAGTCACTGGATTCCACATGGAGAACCCTGATTAACCCAGAGAGCCTGATCTATTCAGTTTTCTGTTATTAGCATATTCTGTCAGAAAAGACATTAAAAGTTCTAATTTTCTGTATTTCATCAAAGGAAGCTTGAAGAAAAAAATATTAGGAATATTTACATTAATTTCTAAGTCTCTAATACTCTTTCTGCTCTATGATAAAGTCACATTAGATAGAATTAATCTGAGCAGCTGTAGATTTATCCTAAAACTGATGTCTAACATAGGTCAGATGAATCATATCACTAAGCGATTAACTGTCTGCTGTAAAAAGGAGGCTTAGGATAACTACCTCCTATGTGGAAAGCTACATTCTAAAATTTGAAAGTTAAGCGAAAGTAATCCTGTCTTCTGGCTTCAAAATACTGGACTCAAGCACTCAATTACTGGTTTTGTAATTAGATTAAAAAGATAAGTGATAGTGCAGCCAGTGTGAGTATGAACAAAGGCAAAATTTACTGAGCTCACACAAAGTTGAGGTTGCTGGCATTTTTTTTTTCAGTGTTCATTGAGAACTCCAGTTAGTGCTGGCAGCCTTTTCAGCAATCAGTGAATTGATGATTCCCATGAGAAGACATAACTATGAGTAAGCTAATTTTCAGTCTACAGAGACTACATATGGGTTGATTTTTTTCTGCCTGAGTATCTGACAGGTTGTGAAATGGGAGCTAAGTATTGTTGAAGCTGAGAATAGTTGTCCCTGAGAAAATGTGTTAGTAGCAGTAGGAATATGAGAAAATTGAAAATGAACTTATTGTTATTGAGAAGCAAATATACTCCAAATAAACTACTCAAATATTAAAAAATAACATAGAAAATACCATATCTTTTGTAATTGTCTGATTTTTACCAGGAGATGTATAATCTACTCAGTAAAAAAAAAACATTCAACATCTATGTCTGAGCTAGGAATTTATTGAGTTTTATGTCATTCAGTGGGAAATGGCTCTTTTCTATTTATTTGTCCTTATGAAGGTACAAATAGAAGCCTTTCCAATAATCAAAACAACAAAACCCACTAGACATCCGTGTGGGGCAGCAGGAGAACAAAAGGCACTAAGTATTCTGTGCTTCTATGAAAATATGCTTTAAATGCTTCCAACTGCCCAAATTAGAGAGGCAGAACACGAAAATTTTCATCACTGATGTTTTTTTTGGCTTCAAAAATGGAAGGCATAGAGGCCTTAATCTATCTTCAGTCATTATTCTCACACGTTTACTCCCGAGTGAGATCTGCTTCAAGGAAAGTAAATTGCCAGCATCTTTTTCTCCTGAAGAGCTTTTGAAGAGGAAGAAACTTTGCACAAAATACTGTTTATTGAATAGTGGTAACACCTGCTATTTTGGTTAAGTGTATGCTGCAGCTCCTAGTAAAATGAAAGTGAGTAGCCATTTAACTTGCTGCATATTAGCAGGAGATTGACATGCTAAACTTATTTACTCTCCATGTATAGACAAAAACACCCTAATTTAACATGATGAGTTTTAAACTTTAGCTCACTACCTTGTTTTAGTTGATGTTCAGCTTGTACAAACAGACAGGCAGGGAATATGTCTTTACTTCTGTCAAGGTTACATTCCACATCCTCAGACCACATTAGAATTACGCTGAAAAGAATCCTAGAAAGAATTTTATGAACACTCTATGCACATTAATTGTACATGTCAAAAGAGAGAAGTATATAGTTGAAGAATTATTCCAGATCTTGACAACAGTAAGTCTACTGATACCTGTACTGTTATACATGCATAAAAGAAATTATGCAGTTTCAGCTACATATATTTCAAACATTTAGAAAGCTAGCCTAGAATGAATTTACACTTTCTAACAGGATTTCTGCATTTTGTGTATGTTCATCCCTCACTGTCTATCCAAATGAAAATAGAAGGATTCACTAGTTTGGTTTTGGCCTTGAAATTTAGCTTTGGCAAAAAAGTCTTGCTCAAGGTTATTCTGATAAAGATTATTTAATGATTGGAACTGGTTTCATTACAGACTGGGAAATAACAAGCATTTCTTTCATAAGAAGACAGAAAATAATCTCTTGGTAATTTCAGAATATATTTTATTGGCTATTCAGTGCTGGCTGTTCAGCATTGATGACCTGGAATAATAGCCTTCAACTGCTCATCTACATTTCTGATTATTAAATTTTAAACAGTCTGACAGTATGAAACATAAAGAATTAATATAATTCTCTATCACTGCTGCAAAAACTGAGATTTTTCTTCCTCTGTTGCATTAATCCAAATTAGAAATGCAAAATTTTTTTCCATTGGGGAATGATGTTGCCCACTCCAAGATTTTGCAGTATGTGATATCAAGTACCTCTGAAGGTGAATAAATGCTGCTCACTTTTGCCATCACACTACTTTTCAGAACCAACATGTTTTCCAGCCATTAATATCAAAGCAGTTTTCACCTGTAATATTATCTTTAGAGATTAATGAAGTTATTATAATCTCATTATTAAATGAGACAGTTCATGTTTCCTATGAACCCTTTCAAACATAACCTCATAGCATATCCTGCACCCAGAAGTCTCTATTTGGAAACCATTATTTGGTAGATAAGTCTGTCTGGTTACCAAAACCAATCAAACTTCTCCTTTTTAGATAAGGTCTTTGAAAAGAAGGTTCAGGAGCCAACTGCTAAAACACAACACTAGTATATAGATTATGGATTTTTTTGATTGAATGTAGAACATCAAATTGTGATGTGTGGATGACAAAGACTATATTCATGCACATTTTCCACATTAATAAGGAACCTGTGCACAGTAATCAATCACACATATTTAAGATTGCTAATTCACCTCATAGATTTTGCACGTGTGAGCTGTCACCCACTCTTCAACCCATTCACACACTTCCTCTATAAGGATTAGTATTTGAGCATATGGTATGTTAAATTATGCCAATACATAACACCGTACATTATTAGGGATAAACAACTACATATCCAAACAGAAGAGTGGCTAACGTCTCTAAAAAGCAAGGGCAGAAGTCAATTACTTTTTATACAGATCTGGAAATGACCTGGTTTTGTGTGAGGCAGAGATTTGAGCACACTCCCTTTCTTGGAAGAAACTTAAAACATTTATTCTATATTTTTCTAATTGAATCTGCAAAAAGGGACTTTAAAATGATGATAAAATAATAATATTATACGAGATTGATATTTCACACATATGCAGTGACTCACAGTTCATTTATGCCCAGAGGAAAGAGTAGTAGGGGATAGTAGTGTCTTCCCTTGACTAGTTGTGACACTCTCAGCAACATCTTGGACCTTAGTTTCCTGATGGCAGCATAACTCATTTGACTCCCTGTCAGGCTGGCAGATGGGTTTCACAGTAGGTCTTAATAGAGATATCCACTGTGAGAACTCATTGTTTCTTTTTATGGTATCCATTGTGTGTTGTTGGTACAGTAACTTAAAGTCAAATGGGCTTAGAGTTTGTTAAGTTGAATGGTGCATGTTAGTGCTTCGGGAAGCATTTTATGTAGCTGAACACTGCTCTAAACCTTATGCCAAAGTTCTCTGATTTCCTAAAGTTTTCAGTAAAGTTCTTTTTGTTATTTTGACCTCTTCAGAATATCTTGTTTCTCCTGTGCATCTAACTCAAAGTATATGGACAACCATAACACCTTAAAATTCTTGTAGAATGATTTGTTTGGGGCCTTCCACTTGACAATTGAAGGATGCAATACCAAATCAGTACAAATGACTTCACACAATTATCATCAGTGTATTTCTTGGGAAACAATTGTAAAAGAGCAATTTCAGCATGGTTTAGTGGCCTGCTATGTTGCCATGTATAAATATGTCTTGTTTCCCCACATGAAGACTTGATAATTTATTCATAAATGTCTTTGGTTAAGCAGGTTCCTGAGCACACTCTGCCTATCCTAATATTACCTATCAGCTATGTAGTTTATCCAATAGATTGAGGGGATGATAGAGACTCCTGGAAAACTAAGCTAAGAACATGTGACTCACATCATCATTGTCCAGTCTATTGCCTCCATAATTGGCTATCCCCTTGAATAGTCTTTTTTTTTTTTCTCTTGTGGGTTCTGATTCCCCTGATGTTCTAGGTCATGAGAGTTTAGAGAAATAGCTGCAGAAATATTGTACCATCAGACTTTTTGTAATGAATTACAGTTAGAATTTATCTCAATTTTTAGGCCCAAGAGACTGTTGACGACCACATGAGATAGTGCTCACATGAAGCAGAAGGAAAGTTCTAGCAGTCAGGAAACTAAAGTCTTACTTTCACTTCCAAAGTTCAAGACACATTAGTGCGTATTTTCAAGACAGTTAATTTCAGAGGGCTATTGGTTAAATTTTGCAATCCAAACCAATTTAAGGTGGTGTCCACATCATGTACCTTACAAGATTCAACAATCAAGCTTTGGTTATGGTAAGNTTTAAGAGACAGAAGTTTTTTCTTATTACTACAACTATCTCGAAGGTCTATTTTTGGTGTTTTCACTACTATCTATGGACTTGAACTGTACATTGGGTCTTTTTAAGGATGCTTAGTTAATATTTAAAATTGTGGTTTCTCTTGGCTACCCCCATTTTCCCCTGGGGCTGGGGGTTTCACGAAATAGAGAATCTTAAAAACTATGTAGATAGAGGAGACCACTACCCCCCCCATCTTCTCTTCTCTGTTTGTTCTCTATTTTAATTTTTTGGTTCACGGTTAAATAGCATCTACCCAGAAATCACAGTTCTAAAAGCATTTAGGTTTGTCTGTGGTTATATTATGTAAGAAAAAGTCTAGCTTTAAAAGTTACTTTTTCTTTTCTGCCCCTCAGAAATCTCTTTCTATTCTCTCTTTAATATTCTAGTCTCAGGTTGTTTCTCTCTCTCTCAATAACTAGCATCCAAAAAAGACACAATGTCTAGAACGATTCTTTTTTGTTATAAAAGGGTTAAAGTTTTCTATCTTCTTATTTCTGTCTTTGCACTGCCGCCGCTGCCGCTGGCCGCCGCTGCCTGTTGCTTGCTGCTTGCTGTCCCTTCCCCCCACGCCTCGGTTTAGTTTCAGCAGCTCGCTCCAGGAGCAAGTAGTTTGTAGTTTGCTACTTGCACAGGGGTGGAGAAGCTTGGGAGAAAAAGGGGGGGAAAGGGGGGGGCTTGCGCCTTGCCCCCATCTCTCTTCACTTGCTCTCTCTCTCTCGCTGCTTGCATCTAAAGTTTTTCTTCTGGTAAGAGGGGGAAAAAAAAGAAAACTCTCCACCTTTCTACTTCTTCAACTCTCTTGTCTTAACTTCTGTTTCTTCCTTCCCCTCCCCCTTCCCCCCTCCAGCCCAGAGCTGGAGGGGGCAAAGACTCCTCTTACCTCCGCAGCAAAACTAAAAAGAGAACCTCCCCCAGAAATCCNAGTCTTTTTTTTTTTTCTCTTGTGGGTTCTGATTCCCCTGATGTTCTATGTCATGAGAGTTTAGAGAAATAGCTGCAGAAATATTATACCATCAGACTTTTTGTAATGGATTACAGTTAGAATTTATCTCAATTTTTAGGCCCAAGAGACTGTTGATGACCACATGAGATAGTGCTCACATGAAGCAGAAGGAAAGTTCTAGCAGTCAGGAAACTAACGTCTTACTTTCACTTCCAAAGTTCAAGACACATTAGTGCGTATTTTCAAGACAGTTAATTTCAGAGGGCTATTGGTTAAATTTTGCAATCCAAAACATTTTAAGGTGGTGTCCACATCATGTACCTTACAAGATTCAACTATCAAGCTTTGGTTATGGTAAGTTCAGAAGAGTGTTTGCAGTGAAGGGTAACAAGTCTGTAAAAAACTCAAGACCGTTGAAAGCCCTTCTAGATTCCTTCTGTCTGAAGGCATTTTGTTGGACTGATTATTAACTTAGTATTTCCAAAGACTTTTAAGACATGCAAATACTCAGGGTAAATAAGGATAAAAGGTGCTAAGTCAGGCATCAAAATATCAGGGTAGAAAAATTTGAGACCTGTATCTTGAAATCTAGGTTATAACACCGTGTAATTATCCAAGGTATATAAGCTAGAGTGAACTTTTTTTGCCTCTGTCAAAACTCCCATGTTAATAGCATTACTTAAGCACAAAGTGCAATTGCAGCAGTAAGTGGAAGAGAGAGAAATAAAAAAGGTAGCTAAAGGTCAACCAATAATAGTGAGAAATATGTATACATTTCATTAAAAGGTAATTAAATTTAAAGAAGAGTTTAGGATATTTAATTAGTTCTACAATAGAAACAATTATAATGAAAAAAACATGTGTAATAACAACAAAAATGAATCTTTTCCCAAATGTATTTAATGACACACAAAACAAATGGAATACAGAATATAATTAATACAAATGAGATAAAGCTGACTGCTTTTCTTTTTTTTTTATAATTGTTCACATTTAGAAACAGTTGGTGAAAATAATGGGAATGGAAGTATTACTGCAATCTGAAAGAGACCATAACTGAGAAACCCTCTAAGATTATGTATAAGTACTAAGAGATATTTAAAAAGGCACATTTTAAAACATGTGAATACATTCCTAAACTGGACTGGCATAGTGATAAATGTATGTGGTTGACTAGAAATTTCTAGCTTTATGATTTTCAGAGCTTTGTGGGAGTTTTGGACAGTCACAGACATTTCCCAGGCTATGTAAAAACTAGTTGGTAGATGCTATTTGTGCACTTAATTGTGTTGGTCCTCCTGGGTGGGAAATCTGGCTATATCAGAAAGTTGATGTAGAATTGACTATGAGATGTATAAATAATACAAATATCTGTTTCTGCTCATGCAGGTTTGGTCATGTAGCAGTCCATTGCATGTAGCAAAAACAAAAAACAGATGTTTTGTACACAGAATAAAATACTACAACAAGAAGGATCAGGCATTTTCTGAAATGGTCACACAGGTCCATCAAATATCTTGATTATAAAAATTCATTGGAGCAGTTTGAAAGTCCCAGATAATTTAGGTGAATATACTGTTGAAAAGCCCCTTGCAACAGGCTCCCATCACCTTCCAAATAGCAGCCAGCTTCCCAACTTCATTGGATTTGATTCCTCACAAGAATTTTTCTCTATTCAAAGATGCAAAAAAATCAGATTTTTTTTTTAAACTAGTTCTGTCTGTGAATAAAAGAATACTGGACCTTACATGGAATGTGCTGTTCTTGCTGAATGCTATTTCTAAAATTGAGACAAAGGAAACAAAAGAACCCCCAAACAAACAAACAAAAAACAAACAAAAAAAGCATTTGCATATAACACTACAGCAAAAAAACCCAGTCAAGAAAGCAACTACATTTTCAACCCTGATAGCCTAGAGTTAAGAGTGGAAATCAGCACAAGAAAAAAAAGATGTATGACTGCTTAAAAGATCAAGTGCAATCAAGAAAAGTTTATTCAAACTGCATTGTTCTACTGACAAACTTCTTTACTTCCCCAAGTCCTCTCTTTCTACAAAACTTACAGAACAAGCTGAAGCATTGAGTTTAGTAGATTGATGATAGGTAGATAGACAGGTGGATTAATTATTTATGTTGCTGAATGGAGGTCAGATCTCTACTTTCATCTTTTGGATCTGGCTGCATATTTAATATTCTTATTAGAAAGATGGCTGGAATGCCTGATGTTAATGTTCCCAATTGTTGATAGATTATGGTCTCTAGAAGGCCCCCAATGTCTCTTCTACCTGAATTATTTATAGTTCACTAATTATTTAGACCCCACTCATTTTAAAGAACAGGAATTATCTACACACTATTGAAACTGTCAAAAAGTTTTAATACTATTTAAAGATACCAAACAACGTCAGTGGTGAGGTTGAATACTCAGTAGGAATCTGTCTTTTCTTGGTACTAGAGTGTTCTAAGTTTCAAATGCAAGCATTCTTTTGGAAATCTGGGGTGGAATTCCTGTGACCAAACATAAATATCTGTATGACAGATAGTTTGGTCCACCAATCTTAACACCTTTCATAGTAAATGGAGACAAATTTGTACTCACAAGACATGATAAATTCTGAATCAAAAGTCTAAAAATGTCTAGAGAAAGGAACTGCCTAACATGCTAATTTCTTCCTTTATGACAAAGTGGAAGATGGTACCTCACACGTGGCCACCTGCCTTCTGGATAGCTGAAGTTATGATGACTGCTGTCTACAGGGTCCTGCAGGGTCTATTTTTGTACACACTGATTGCAGGATCACACCCTTTATTTTCTTTATTTGAAATCAGCTTCTTTATTTGTTTGTGTTTTTGTTTTTTAAGGAAATATCAGACTACCAGAGCTTCCTTATTTGAATATATTCTTTTTAAAAAGGAATCATATTGCTGATGGTCCATGTGACCACATGTAATACTGAATGCAATTTTGCATCATCTTCTACTACTGTATCATTATCAATATAGCTTAATTAGAATATCTCTGCAAATGAGCTAAAAGCAAGAAAGATGTATTTTAGGTTTGAAGCAGTTCCAACCGAAATTAATGGTGCATTTCTCAGTGAATCTTGTAGGTACAAAACCAGGACAAATCCTGAGGGCCCTACAAATCTTTCACTGGGTTAAAGACAGGTTAGATGTACAAGATCAAATTTGACCCTATAATGATGAACATAGCAATGTTTATCTTTCAGAAAGTTTGCAATTTAGAGCAATTTGTAATATCAACTGAAATGGCTGATGTGTGCCCATGTTTTCAAGAATGGTGTTTACCAGGTCTAGGCACTGGATGGAAGCCCTACTTGCTATGCTCAAAGAACAGGTGAGAGTGGAAGACAGCTTTTATGAAAGTAAGACAGTCCAGACTTTGGAAGGATTTAGTTTTATCTGCTTGAAACTCACAATTGTAAATTTGGCACACAGGACTTGTGGTTTTATGGTTACATAGGATTGAATGGTTGGGGTTTTCTGGTTTTTGGTTTTTTTTTCATGCCAGTGGTTAGGAAAGACAAAAATAATATTGAGAATACCATATCTTTTGTATTTGCCTGATTTTTGCCAGCAGATGTATAAATACTAAGTTTACGAAACAATTCAACATCTCTGTCTGAGCTAGGAATATGCTGAGTTTTACGTCACAGAGTGGGATATGGCTGATCTCTGTTTATTTGTCTTTATCAAGGTACAAATAGAAGTCTTTCCAATAATCAAAACAACAAAACTCACCTGACAGATGGATGGGGCAGCAGGAGAACAAAAGCACAAAGTAAGCACTGAGGTAAACATATTATTAGTTGTAACAGAATACAGGAATGCCAAGGACTCTCTGACTATGGTGATAAATTCAACATCACTCAGCAGCTCAATCATCCCTACTTCAGAAGTGCTTGAAGTCTCCCTCACAGTCTTGTGGCTGCTATAACTATTCACAGGAATGCTCAGAATCTGGAAGATCCTAAACAGCCTGCATGAAGCCATATGTTTCTGAGGCCTTGTTAACTAGCATGTGTAGGGGCTGTCTTATATTATATTCATGCTCAAAAATATTAATATTTTTATTTGCTAATATGGAAAAATACTAATCAGAGCTTTCCCAATAATTCTATTGCAGCATATATTACAATATAATGACAAATAAATGGATATTTTTGCTTATAAGCAGAAGTGAATCAATGTGCTTCCATTAAATATGTTCAGATAATACATCCTTATCTTGCACTGACCTCATTCATGATGCTAACATTTAGCTGAAAATGTTTACACTACAGAGAAAGAAAAAATGAAATAAGAAGGTATTTGGCAAATGGGGGAGAAAAGAATAACTATGAAAATGCACAATCTCTTGGGAAAAAATGTAGGGTATGGAAACAATACATTACAATTCCTCAACAATAGAAAAAAAAATTCGATTTATTTCTATGACAGAAATTATTTTTTAAAAATTCCAGAGATGTTGAAGCATATTGAACCCACTTAATCATAGATACCTCTACAAAAGACAGTTGGTACACAAATTTTTTAAAAATATCTTTCCACTTCTTATGCAGGACCCACATTGTCTCCTCTAGTATCTGTCTTGAAAACATTTTATGAAATCATCCTAAGCAGGACATAACTACCCAAATCTACCATTTTCCAAAACTGAAGCAGAAGAAATAAGCACTGATTTATAGCACTAATATTAGCCTGAAGATATTGATTATCATATAGGCCAGATAGCCAGAGGAATAATCTGCTTGGCACACATCTCTAGCAGAATTACTCTAACAGGATACACTCTAACACTGTACATCAGCGCAAATTCAAAATTGGAAGAAGGACCAAAGTTTATCCAGACAAAGTACGATAAAATGGAATTAAGAACACATTGATCTTGCTCTGCCTAAGCTTCACAACCAGCTCAAATCTCAATTACCACAATAACATAGTGCCAGGTCCAAATTAACAGACCCGTCTAAGAATTAACATTCATTTTTTGTCATCTATGTTATGTTAGAAAGGTCAGAGATCGCATATATGTTTTTAAAATATACTGTGTAAGCCTACCCTATGCAATAAAACATGGAAAAACACTCAGGCAACTACAAATCTACATCAAAATTTGAGTTGTTTTACTATGTACAACACCCAAAGTTGCATTGTTTACAAACATTGATCTTTTCTAACTGGTTCTCATACCTTAGTACAAATTATTCCTATGCACCATTTGTCTGTCACAATTCAAGTGTGTTCTTTTGTTCCATGCACATAAAACTGCACTTTCCCTCCTAGTAGGATATGCAGGGAAGGAAATACAAAACTAGCATTCACCAATATGCCAGTGCAGTATTCAAAGCAGCTTTTTTTAAAAATAGAATGTTACATAGGGCATCATTTTATCAGTATTTTGTCAGCAAGATGGCTGCTACAAGCAGAAATCTCAGATATCCCAATTATAAAGTAAAATTTTATTTTCAAGTACATTTTATTCACACTGAGGAGCACTTTCCAAGTTTCAAACTGCTGGCTGAGCAAAACAGATACAAGTTTCTTTTAACTATTTATTTGTAAATCTCCTCTGAGTATTAAACATGCTCATAAAGATATGTCCATAAAGAGAATGAGTACAAATTTTATCCTGACATTTGATTTAAGCTGTGTTGGAAAACTTACTTGACAGATATAGTTTTTCCCCAGAGCATTGAAATACAGCAAATTGGCACAAAGGTTTGTACTTAAAGAGAAGACCTGATTTTATAATGAAATATGAATATGAATAACACTCTTAATCTCTGCAGATTTTCCTAACTTTCAGTAATATTCCACTATGTAATGTCATTAGCAAAACAAAAGAATGGCTACCATCCTTCTTTAAAAGGATACTATTAAGTTATTTTAGCTCCAAGTTTGACCTGTATTAGTATAAGCTCTTGGCAAATGTCCTCTGGGAGGGATGAAGGAAACCATTAATCTGTGACTTGCTTAAATTACTACTCTGGCTCAACAGAAAGAGTGAAATTAAAACATTCCAGGTGATATGATGGCTTTACAAAAAACAGAAGCAAAATCTTCATAAAATAGAAAATTCTTAATTAAGACACTACAGGGTGTATACTGCTTTTGAATCATTATCTCTGGTCTGCAATAATTCAGAGGAAAAAATCAGTACAGACTAGTGTCATTATGATGCCAATTAAACATGATAGTTTGGAAAGTTCTTTTTAGAGTTGTTTTTCATCTGTAGTGCACTCATGGATAACATTAGGTCAGTACAAAATGAAACTATTTAAATACTTCTTAATACAAAGTTTCAACAAATGTATAATTATTAATTACCATAATTATTAATGATATAACTATCAATTTAAACATTTTTTTACTGATGAGTTTGTTTTCTACAAATAAGTTATTGGTAGGAAAGAGATGGAAATTCTTCACAATGGGAGAAAAAAAGGCATGCACATTTCCAGGTAAAAGTTAACATGACATCTTGCTTAATGACAAATTAATAATCTTTGTTCATCTTAGACATTGAAGGTGTTTCTTAGCATGTTACTACAGTGAGCTCCATTGTTTCTAACACTACTTCAGGCTGTTTTGGTGATGCAAATGAACTCTATGAATACTATATAGAAAGAAAACCCGATTGCTCAGATCTGTTTCTGACACAAAAATGCTATCTTCATCAGAATACAGTCTGTATGAATATATGTGCATTTTTGCTTGACAAAACCTGTTTTACTATTCATAGAATACTGTGTTGTATACACAGTTGTATACTGTGTACTGGTATTTTTGCTGGTATATGATGCTCTTATTACTGACTAAAACTCACACCTGTAAGGAAAGACCTGGTTTTTAATCAATTCATTAAAAAAACCTTTGTCATCATTTTTTCAAAGGATTATCACTGGAAGTAATCCTAAAACTGTTCTGAAATAGATAAAGAGAGGAAAGAAAGGAAATGTACAAGCTATTTTAAAAGAGAGAGAGAGGAAAAAAAGCACCACATCTGTGCAGAAAGTTGTGATTTCACACTTTCCATGAATAGCAAAGAGCTCAATAGTTCAAAAGGAGTATGGGTAGGGACAAGCTTCACATCAACTGAGTTTAACTACCAAGGTCATAACTGCTTTTAGGAGCATCATAGCTTGTAGGCTGAATCACGTGTTGGCAGTACACATTTCTCTCTCTAATTATACTGAGAGCCATAGGAAACAAAACCTTTAAAACACAGGGATGAATTCTGACCAGTGTAGAACACTGGACATCTCTTGTAGATCTTAAAAAATGGTTTACTGTTGACACATTAATTTCAGGGGAACAGCGTAACAGAGCAAAACAAACCCTTCCACAGCAGTTCAGTCAGAAATTTTTGTGCTAGGCTGTCCTGCTCAGCTAAAATTATTCATTCCAAACTATCCAACCACAGCTAATCAGAGACAGGTTATGATCAGAAAAAAATAACTAATGTAATTTCCACTTACTTTTAATTACTAGTCTTGAAATGTTCAGAAAGAAAGTACAGTCTCTTTGGAATAAATAGAACAGGTTCGGGTTGGGAACTTATTTCAGAAAAATGACATCTGAAAGACCAAGTTTCTGCATTTGTGTTTTGGCAAGTTCAAAGCTATGAACAGTACTTTTGACATTTTTTTCTTGGTGCATAAGTATGAAATGTTAGTTGTTCTAAGAATTACAATTTCATGCAATTGCATTTGAAAAGGGTCAGTGTTTGAAAAGTTGATATTTGTATCAGCCCTGTATGCTTACTTGTGATTACTATTTCTTAAATGTTGACCATACCTTTTGTCATAACTGCCTTTTATAAATGCATTTTATGGCCAAATAACTTTTAACCATTTTTTTCTGTGGGGACATTTTCCTATCAATGCACAATTTTGTTTTCTTTTTAGTTGATCAACTGCTCTCTTTACTCTCTTACTGAAAGAAGTAGACCTTTCTTATAATATTTCCAGGACATTTGCTGGAATATGTTTCACAGGAGTTGTGCATTCCCTGTTTTAGGGAATTATATTGAACACTTCACTAAAATTATTATTAGCAGTTGATAACTAGGTTCTTTCATATATTAATTTTTTTTCCTGATAGCCTATCTTTACCTCTAAGAAATATTTAGGAATATAAATAAGGCATGTGTTTCACTTTAAAAAACCCCAAATCTCTTTGCTCTCATAATGCTATCTTTTGAAATCTTTAATCTGGTGAATTTTCTCTTGTTCATAGTTATTCTTTTAAATTCAATTATTTAAATTACTAATTACCAGATAAATAAAAAGTAGAATATGGTAAATTTCAAGAATAATTTATTTAATCTGGACATGTTTAAATTGTCCTTATCACAGTGATGTTCTACTATTCATGGTATCATTGAGGCAGCAACAGGTCACAGATTTTGGTTCATAGTATGTTCCTATAAAAGACCTTGCAAAAGCACATATCTTCTAGAGAAGTTAGTAAATAATGATGTTTTTATGTATTTCTAGCAAATCTCTTTCAGTTTGAAAGACATAGAAGGAACTACCTGTGTGATGAGTAGCAAATGATTTCTCCTGAAAATTAGACTTCCTTTTCTGTTGGGGGCAAGGGGGAGAAGATAGAGATCACTAGACCAGGTGACTTCATAGTAAAGCAAGATAACTGACCAGGCCAACAAATGTATCTTCATCTGGAAAGATAGGTCTGCTATTGCAGCTGAGTCTACCCAATCACAGAATCTCATGGTTGAGATTGGAAAGAAGCCCTGATGGGAATCATCTGGTCCAACCCCTGCTCATGCAGGGACACCAGAAGCCAGTTTTCCAGGACCATGTCTGTGCTGCTTTTTAATATCTCCAAGGAGGAAGATTCCACAACCTCTCTAGGCAACCTGTGCTAGTACTCAATTGCCCTCAAAGTGAAAAACTGTTTCCTGGTGCTCAGATAGAACCTCCTGAAGAACTTTTTTCCACTCAGTTTCCACCATCTCTTCAGATATTTACATTCATTAATAATTTCCTTCCCTGCCCATCCTCCACTTCTCCCCCCCATCAACTTCATGGCCCTTCATTGTACTCTCCCAAGTATGTCCAGGAGTCCAGAACTAGAAAGTCTTCTAAATATGATATCACTACTGCTGAGCTGAAGGAAGGATTCACATTCCTGGACCTTCTGGTAATGCTTTCCATAAGCCCACACTACCATCAGACTTGGCCACAGCCCTGCTGGCTCAGGTTCAGCTTGGGCTACAGATCATTTTCTGTAAGCTGTTTTCCAGCTGTGTGGCAATCAGCATATACTGGTGCCAGGGCTTGCTCCTTCCCATGTGGCAGGGCTTCACACCTCATTGTTGACCTTTGTGAAATTCCTGCCAGCCTGTTTTTCTAGCCTGCAGAGGTCCCTCTGGATGGCAGCATCACACTCTGGTATACTCAGCCACTACTCCCAGCTTTGTGTCATCAGCAAACTTGCTGAGAGTACACTCTGTCCCACTTTATTAGGACATATCTAGAAAAAGAACAGCAGAGTGGGGGAGAAGAGGTCTGAATCTAACCTAACCCTCTTATGCTAGAGACTCAGCAAGTGCAAAATCGCACAGAAGAAAGAAAATCCAACTATCAGCAGAAAGCTGGCTGAACTGTTGGTGGTAAAGCACCACTTAATCAAATAAGTTATTTCAAAAAATTAAGCAGACCAGAACAGAAGCTTAAAAGCTAACTCTGACAAAGTACCAATCAACATTATCAGCAAACATTAAATTGCTTTCCAAAACAAAATCCACTTAGAAGCTCACTTCACAAGAAAGGGCTACCTCACCATAAAAGAGCAAGATAGATGTATCCATCAGCAAAAATGATGTTGCCCAGGACAGTGATTTCAAGACTAAGACATTTTATTCTGATAAAACTCCTGTCATCACTTTTGTGCTTTTGTCAAACCATTCAGCACTAACAATGGCATTTTTTAATAATGTAGGGGCAGTCTTAAGGAAGAGAACTTTCCTCAATATATGAGATGTACAGATGCAAAAAATAACTAGTTTACTGTTTAACTTTCAGTGTGCTGTTCATTTTATAATTATTTTGATTATTATTTTCTTAGGTAGATTTTCTGCAGTTGGTTACTCAGAAATACAGGGAAAAGTACAGAACTGAGTAGTTTAAATCTCAGTCTGAAGCAGACTCAACTATACTTATGTCATTCCTGATAGAATACTTTCTTACCTTTCTAACCTTCAAATAGGTTTCCCTAGACAAATCCCAATTTCATGTAATAATTGTTAAATGCAGGATTTGATGTGATATGCTTTATATCAAATTATAAACTTTTAATTATTTTATTAATATTTACATCTACTTACCTTTTTTTTTCTGTTTTTCTTTTCACTCTTTTCAGCAGTGAATTTTTTGAAAGACTATGTTCCTCAATATTGAAAGCTGAGGAAAATTAGTCATCTGGGCAAGAGAAAGAAAGAATCATTTCCTTTTCATTGCTATTTCAGAAAGTTGGAAGCTACCAAGGAACTAATAACGTGGTGACATAGCATAGCTAACAGGGTGCCTCATCAAGCAGCAGCTAGTTCAACAGTGGCAGAATAAACTGTAGTGACAAATAAAAAGCATCTACAATGATAATATAAATCCTCCTTTCTTGTTTCATCACAGCGGCTTCATTTGCAGTTAAGGAGCATGGTTCCTGTTTTAGGATTATATTTTCTTTCAAGTAATTTAAACTCTCTGATTCTGTTCCTTAAAGCGTTAAACCAGTTTTGAAAGAAATATTTGCAATGAGATTTCTATTTTTGGTGAGGGTTTCCTTGCTTTTTGGGGGGGGGGAAGGAACAATTATTTTGTGGGGTTTTTTTTGGTTTTTTGTTTGTTTGTTTTGTTTCATTTTGGGGATTTTTTTTGGCTGGTTGATTGGCTTTTTGAGGGTTTTTTGTTTGGGGTTGGGGTTTTTGTTTTCTTTTGTTTGTTTTTGTTTGTTTTAGTTTGTTTTTTTTTTAATCTTTTACAAGAGTCTGAGTAACAACTTCCCAATTAAGAATATAGTTAATAAACTATATTCCTACATCATATATTTTACTTTTATGCTGAGTAGCTTATATCAATTAAGGGGAGCCATTTTGATCTGATACAAATCACAACCAGAAATGAGATTATGGCTTCTTTTAGGTCACCTGGCTTTTGTGTACATAAAGCATACAAAATTCCTTACAGAATGAATATGGCATGAAATTGTCAACACAAATTGTGATAAAGGAGACAGTTTTAATGAACTTTACTTGATGTAGCTTCAGAGTATTATTTTCATGATTCTTCCATAAAATCTAAAAAAACATATTCAGAGTAAATAGTTAAGGTAGAAGTGCAGTTAATTTTGTATACATATAATTATGAATACATATATATAATTATGACTATATAGATATAATGAATCTGAAATCATGGAGAAGAAATTCAGTACAAAACTGATTTTTGATGCATGTCATATGTTAGAAAATATCTTTACATAAGCTATACTGGGGACTGCTATTCAGAGAGGATTGTGGACCCCAAAATCACCCTCTCAGAAAAACTAGCACGAAAATGAGAAAAGATGACCTTGTAACAGGAAAATATACTGCTTCCATTTAACCCAACTCATAAAGTAGATTGAGGCAGTTTGAAGACATGTAGAAGGGAATGCAAAGCAAAGGTCAACGTTTTGTGGCAAATGTAATAAAGACTGGGACAGGATTGAAGAAATTCATTGCACACAACACTTAAAAGCCTATAAAGGGTGACTGATGGGAGTAGCAGAGGAAGGAGTGGTGTGACAGAAAAAAGGTCCTGACCTGATAACAGCAAGGAAGAGTGCAAAGATCTAAGAAACAAGAACTTTGATCTTATCAAACCTTATTTAACTGTATTTTCACTTATTTTCATCTGTAGAATAAATTTGATATGCTCTAAGAGGCAACATCCTTTACATGACTGGCTAATGCATTTTTTTGTGCCTGCAAGTTTAAGAGTGCATTGGAATACATACTTACCTACCCTGTGCCCACTGCCTTCTCTTATTCTTTTGGGAGTCAGCTGGAGGACAGACACTGGAACTATTCCTTTTATCAGGCAGCCTGACAGGGAAGTAACAGCAGCACCAGAAGTGAAAATCAAGCACATACATACACATACAATGGGGACTATGCAGATAAGGAGAAAAGGAGATTACATTTTAATGATTTGATGCTTAATGATATTCTAAAGTATCTGGATACTAAAAAGGTAACTTTAACTGATACTTCATTAAATAGAGTGGAGTTCAGTCTGTTTAAATTGTATACAGTCATGACAAAATTGTAGTTATGCACATTTGAGGTCAACCCAGCACACAGACAAAATACGTTACTCCCTTTTCCTCAACTCTCGCTCCTTTCTTTTTTTTTTCCATTTTTAGGTAATGGAAAACTCTTGAGGGCCATTAAAACACATCTCTTAAGATTACAGAAAACCAGCGGATGTGGTGAGTGCTTCCATTTAATTTCCTTACCTCTTTGCTGATAGTATTATTATAATAAAGTAAAAATATTTCAGAGCTATCCAGAAAAAAATAAGTATCTGCACACTCTAAACTCTATTTAGAGGCGAAAATAATTTATGTTTTCTACATGTATGAAGACTTTCCTATTAATGATAATAAATGATCTGATCAGGGGATCACAAACCAGCATGGATTTATAGCACTTCTTTTGAGATACTAAAGCATTTTTTGTTAGAATACTGCTAGAACGTTACTTTGACATGGATAAAAATAAAACCTGAATGTCAAATTGCTGGCCCAGAACTAGGAAGAAAAAATAACTACCAAAGAAGAGAAAGACCTCTTGACAAGATGCAGCAAGGTGCTTCATCACTCTTTGATGAATCTATGACTAACCTTTGATGAACCTATCTAAACTGCAGCTCAGCTTTCACAGATAAGCATAGAGCAGAATCCAACTTCTCTACAAGCTAGTGATTTTAGCACTAGAGGTACAACATTTATGAACTCACTTCATCTTGAACTAAATGAAACATAAGAGAATTCCCAGTGTTCTCCTTTCTTGAATGGCTGCTTTAGCTCTCAAACTATTATGTGAAAAATGAAAACAGATTTCTTTTTAATTTTAATCTGTCACAGTTCACTTTAACAAGGACCTAGAATTATGGCAGAATATGTACCTATCTATCCCAATATTCCACTCTTGTCCATGTAAGGAGAAATACTGGCAACTGTTCCAACAATTCCCAAGTTCACTAAGGTGAACTTTCTGAATTTAGAAATTCATGAATAGCCAATCCTGGAAACCACATCTAACAAATGAGAAAACTCAGTACTAAGGGAAGATGTGCTAACAGTGTCACAGCTCTAAACAAGTTATATAAGACAATGAATAATTTATTCCGTCTTTCTATTAGAAAACAAAGAGGGAAAAAAGTCCATTTAATTTGCAGCAAAAAGGACATGCACAATACTTGCTTAGAACAGCTGGGAAACTAAGCTAGCAACAGGAATTAGTGCTGCTGAAGGAAAATCTCAGGGATGAGGAAGAGCAGTTCATGCTGTGGTAAGCAATCTGATCTTTCAACACCAGCAGTAATAACTAACCCCAAAATCCCAACAGGAAGAACAAAATCCATTAGTCTAGACACAATTCACATTCCCCTCATTTGGCTCAAAAGTACTCCATCTTCTGCTTTAGTTGCAGTAGCAGACAGCGTCCAACACCTTATCCTTATGATAAAATTCAGATTTGCCTGCTCAGTTGCAAGGCCTTGAATCAGCTCTGCTAAACAAATTAAGTTAAAAAACATACCAGAGGTCTGTTTGCAGGTGAAAGAAAACTCACAGCTTCAAAAGAAAGGATATTTTATTTTAATTACTTATTTATTTCTAAAATCAGAACTGTAGATACTCCTACCTCCAGGCCAGAAAAGAGAATTCTATCTGTTCCTAATTCAATATACAAGATAGAATGAAAGACACATTGAGAAGATTAGTACCTGCTAAACTGCTTTTTCCCACTGCAGACCCTGCCCAGCTGTAATGAATTTAAGGAATCACAGGTGCAGTCAGCAGGAGCGGCCTGAGCAGAAATCTCAGACTCACTCCAGGCAAGTGTGTTAAAGTGGTAGGAACAGAAATGAGAATTGGTAAAAAGATATGTGAAATTTTTAGATTTACATTTGTAGATGTTTAATGATATAGTTAGTTCAGTGTTTATGTTTTATAACTTTGCAGGTAACAATTATTTCTGCTTTTTTTCTTTGTTTTTGGGTTTTTTTTTTGAGGGGGGAGTGGTTTTTTTGACAGCTTGGTTGTTAGATGGATGAGAAACAATAATGCTTGGGAGACATGGCACTACAACAGGGTTTTGATACATTTTTTTATACAAATAATGTATTTTCTTTAATCTCAAGGGGTTATTTGCTTTTTAAATTATTGTTCACCAATTATTTTATATTAATATTTTCAGTAGAGAGAAGTGATAATGTATTCATTATTTAAATAGTATTTTGAAATCTTAATTTCAAGTATGTACAGTATAGGTTTATTACATGCTAACTGCTGGGGTGTACATTTTTTTTTTAAATTTGAATAATGTTCTGTGGCAACTGCAGCTGCAAACAAAGGGTATTTTCTTCTTCCCTCAGTACAAATCAATATCTGAAGTAGTACAGCCATTTAGTTAAACTTTTGCAATAGCTGATTAGTGTCTCATTGTTTGCAGCTGCTGTATGAGGAATAGTCCTTCATCAGAAAAGTTTCTTATGTCATGAAGCTCTCTTGGAACATGTGTTTCATGCTTCTTATCTCTAGAAAGTCTGGCTCTGTGTAAACACTACTGTTTAGAGTTACATTCAGACTGGACTCTCCTTGCTTTCTGTAGAATTAGAGATAGATTAAAAAAGGTTCAGAGTGTGTATGTGTGTTTATATATTTATATACATTATATTTGCATTGTATAGATTTTTTGACAACTTCTTTCAAATGAGAAGTGTGATGGGTACAAGAGACATGAATCTGAAGTAGCTGGGACTCTAAAGTCTTCATTGTGTTTCTTAAAAACGAAGTATTTGCTTCCATGGCGATTGGTCTTAGATATAGGAACTTCCCAAAAGTAATGCACAAATGACAAATTTAAATTCAGGAATTGAGACAGATTAGCACAGAAGGACAGTTGCCTATGTGAGACACTGTTCTCACCTAAATGGAAGAACATTCCAGGTTTGTTTCTTTCGTTCCTGGTTGTCCAAACTGATGAGGACTCTGGATGCTTGTCATACCATTCTGCATTTAAAACGGTGCAGGGGGGAGGGAGTTCTGTTTATTTAGAAAATTACTTGTTATTAATAAAAAATTTGTGTTCATGGTGTAATTATAACTGAATGCTAAGAAGTGATACTTGAACACACTCCATTTTTAGTGACAAAAGTTTTATTTTTGCAGAATTGCACATGATCCATATACAAAATATACAGTAAGACATGCTCTATCTCTTTTTTGAGCAAAACAATGGCAAAAAACTCTATGCTGTATGTAGATGCCATGTATTTCGGGTAAAACATGGGGATAAAAAAAAAAAGAAGTGTAATTGCTACTCTTGACTTCAGAATGCCAGATTATTATAGCAAGAGGAGCTACAGAAAACTAGGAGATATCCTGACTTTTAATTATTTCTATGGTCTCATTTTGGGTTTCTCTGTTTGTTCGTGGAAGAATGTAAAGAAACAGACTGGAAAAGTCTTAATGACACAGACAACATTAATTGGCACAAGTTTTTCATTACAAATCACTAGAAAAGACATCATTGGCCCCTCTAACAATATGAAACTTCTGCAGTACAGTGCGAGTTTGGTCATTGGCTCAGGTAGATAGGTAAATTATTACATTTTTATAAAATATTTTGAAGACAATAAATTGTTTGCTTATGCTTCAGCATACTGGCACTTCAAACCCATCCCTGATAATAAATTGATATATATTAGCTAGTATTTTTGCAAGATCTTTTTAGAGTGGAAGTTCTATTCATTTAAATAAATATTTTGTATATCATAATTACACATCGAGTAGTACTATTTCATATTAGTCAAAGAAAAGTTATGAGAAACTTCTTGAAAGGTAAATCACAAGCAAGGACAAATTTTAAACAGCTGTCCTTGACTGCCTTATATCTAGTGAGCGAAAATAAACTCTAGTGATTTACGATAAGAGAAATAATGACTTTATTAAGACTTGTTCAACCTCATTCTTCAAAATATATAGTACATGTGATTATTTATTACTGATTCTTTTAATGCTTCAGTTATACTATGTAACACACATAATTTGCTTATCTCATTAAAATTTTCCATATAGAAAGAAAGTGTTAGGTCATCAACATACTGTTACAAATTCTTTAAGCTAGATTAGAAAAATGAGATTGAAATAACAACATATTTGATGAGAACTACTACTGAACTCTAAAATATTTCTTAGCTTCTTAGTGTTTAACTGTTTAAAAGCTCTTGTCAGGGCTGCCTTGTTTGTGATAGTTTTGGAATTTGTGTAATGATGAACAGTGAATCAAGAAATGCAGCTTACTGGAAAATAATATAAATCTTTTTCCCTAAATATTTCCACTAATATCTTGGTTTTCATTGCTGCAAGGACAGAACTTAATATTTGGTAAACTCTGAAATTCTGATTTTACAAATAACCTTGCATTGTCTTAATTTAATAATGTGAAAGTCTCCATAATTTTAAATAACTTGTCTTTTGTTATTTAACATTAGTTTTCTGACATCTCCCTTAAAATAAATTTCTGTTCTGTGATTGTAGTCTGCTACCCTTAGCACTTTTACTCTCTGTGCCTCCTTGACTTCACCTTTCCTTTGCTCAGTTCTTTGCAGTGTTAAAAGCGTTCACCTACACAGAGATAGAAATGCCTCAGGATGTATATAGAGACTTTGTTGTACCTGCAGAAATACTCTACGCTGTTATGCAGCATCTCTGGTTTCAGTGAAATTTATAAAGTCCAGCTGCTACTGCAAGATATGTCTCAGGCATATCAGTATCATTCCAAACATGTATTCATGACATGTCATTTAAGAGACTAAGCATCCTAGGTTTCCTCAAATAGTCCTGTGTTTAGGTTTTCTGTGTCTACCTCAGTTCATACGTGTTTTTACAAATAATATAAACAGTGAAGGGCACTCTTATATGTGTGCTTGAGGTCAGTAGGATAAATCTGTAAGTCTGTTTTGCAGCATGGATTCTCCAGGTAAGTAAAATGAGTGAAAAAGGCAGGTGGAGTTCACTAATAGCTGGTTCTATTGGGTTCATACTTGTAATAAAAGCTAAAGTAAGCATTGTATAATGAGTGTTTCTGGATGCTTCAAATATAAGCAATCTGGAGACAGTGGAGAAATTAATTCTTTGTTAGAGAAGATGTTTTTTCTGATATGTATAAACAAGATGCAAATGTACAGAACTCTAAAAATAGTTTGCCATTAACATGTATTTCAACAGTAACCCTTTTATTTCTGACAAAAATATTTTGAATGCATTTCGAAGTAAACCATGTTCCATTTCCCTTCCCTGTCAGAGGGTCAAAAATTATTGGATTTGGATGATGAATCTTGATTACAAAGAAAATATGAAAGAAAATATAAAAAATCTTTTTGACTTCTTGTTTTGAAGATACATTTATCACAGCCAATCTTGCTTGGGACTGTGTGTCTTTGCGCAGACAGAGACATAGTTTATATTCTTAATGTCTGAACAGAGAAAAATGAGTTTATTCCTCATATACAACTGAACAAAATTATACATTAAAAAAAATTAATTTTACAGAAATCTCTTGTATATATTTTCAGAATTTCCAGTTATAAATTAAAATAAAGTTCAGCTTTCAACCAATCTTCTTAAGCCATGTATTGCTCTAGACTGACAAATATCCACATGAAAAATCTCCAAAAAGGGAAAAAGACAAGTGGAGAATTTGCCAGACATATAACTCAGTCTAGAGTCTGTGATTTGACTGAAAATGAAGGAGTCAGAGCAGGAAAGTTGCTTTCCCTTAATGGTAAATATTAACCATCTATAAAGAAACAAAATCCTGATTATGAACTCTGTTCCAAAGTAATGAAGAAGCAAGCCTTATGGAAAGAATGTCTTCACAGCACTCAGCAAGCTCCTTGCCAAAGCTATTTCTATTTCAATTTTCAAGCCTAGAAACACAGATACAATGCTTTTGGTATCACAGTAGTTATGCAGCTACCGATGAAAAGGGTAATGTACAGTAGTTGTTTCTACTTACCCTGACAAAATAGTGTACTAGAGCTGCTGTAAACAGTGCATCTCATTAGTTTTGCATTAAAAAGGATGTGTTTTACAGGTCTACATGAATCGGTTTGTTTGAAGTACTTTGAAAAATCCTGTTATAAAAGCCCATGATTAAATCTTTTCCAATAAATTATTTAGGTTTTAAATAAAAGGGGGAAAATATTTTTTAAATGTGTGTTTAACTTAAAGAACTGCATACAGTTCTTTTCTGTAGAAATAGAACTAGAAGGGGAAGTACTCAGGTATGATTAGCTTATTCAAGGAAATACAGAATTTGAGGTTCTTTTTAATAGTACCATAAGAAAGATGATGTAGTATGTGTGAAAATCCAGAAAGGGGATGAAGTGGACCAGTTGGGTCAGATATGTAGATACTCTGTTCTGAGAGGTTTAAGAGACGTGTTACATGTTGGTACATCCAAAAAATTTCAACTTTCATCAGTCCCTGAAATGTCTTTTCCTTTCGTTAAGAGTTGAAGAAGTGAAAAAGAAATTGAATAGATGGCATTCAGGGTGTTGCCTCTTTGTCAATAAGTATCCTACAGAAAGTTAAATAACTCTGAATGCATATGTTTCTTGTATAACACAAATGTAAATACATCACTGTTTTCCTTCTCTCAGATCTTTCTGATCTGTTTATCATCTGCTGTGATCATTGGTAGATGGAAAGGGTTTATTAAGATTGTCAAACTAACTGTCTTAGACGTGAACATTAAATCAAGCAGCTTTCTTTCTCTGTTTTGGTATGCCCTCTCTTGACTAGGCTATCTGGTACATGATGTTCCAATAGTGTATAATTCTTCTTATTTCTTTTGCATATATTAGTGACATATTAGATGTGTTGTTGCTGTGAGACATATGTCATACATGTTTTTGTCTTTCTACAGATGTTTGTGACCACAGCGATTGTCACTTTAAAATGTAAATTTCAATTTGCATAATTTCTGAAATGTAAGAAATATTGCTGAAAAAAATCGTTTAGAGAGCAGATACATAATGAATCAAATTGGAAGGACAAGCTGAAGTTACAGTGGAACCATCTATTTCCCATTTCAAATAAAAACATGGAAATGTATACTATGTACCTGAAGCCAACAGGTACATCAAAGGTAGGTGCATATAATTTTTGAAACTTTTGAATTTTTTTATTTCTTTTAAAATTTTTGGCCTTTGTAACTGATAGGTTACAAACCATTATAAAAAGAATGTCCTACGTTTTGTTATAGTTACTTACTTACAATCTTCTTATGTTTTATTTCTAACTAGGATGGTTCTTTTTACATATCAGAACTGGATCTAGCTCTGTGGAATGTGGAATTTTTCAGTACTGGATTTCAATTCACCTTTTTTGATATGTTCTTGGTAAACCTAGAGGTGTTTTTTCATAGATTTTATTATTCATTGATTGAAACTGGTACATCTCTGCAAAGGCTGCCAAACACTGAATGAAGCTAATTCTTTGTCAGAGGAAGGTCATACATATTGGAACTTTTTCCTCTTGATTGCTTTGAAATTGGATTGTTTTCATAGCTACATCTTGTGCTTATTTGTGTGTATATCACTTTCTGCAGGAAGCATATTTTCAATCTTCAGAGCTAGTGTTTATTCATTAACAGAGACATTTCAAATGCTTTTAGACTTAGTGAATATTGTGTGTTAAGAAAGACTTCACAGTGTCTGTGCTCTCACAGTAATGTTCTGTAGCTGCAAATATGCATTTGAAAAGAATCTTGCAGTTTCCCACTTGGATCAGAATGCAGATGTGAACCTTGGAAGCACATAAAAGTGTATTAGATTTTCACAACACTCCCAGATTCACTAGTATTCATTTAACTGTATGAAAAACATTTTGCTCAAACAAATACAAAGATAGCACCATGACAACCTGCTTTTGATTCCTATTGATGGAATATGTTTTTTTACATTAGAATTGCGACTAAGAAAATATATTATTCTATCCTCTTAAACAGTGTATGATGTCTTTAGTCAGGCACTTGAAATATAGAAATGAGTTAAAACCCCTACTAATTAAAAGGGGTTTGAAGTGAAGTAGAAAATTCAGCTGAGGGAGAAGATATAAGATTTTCTTTCACAGTGTTGTTCCAACAAGCTTCAGTATTTTCTTACAAAAACCTTGTTTTAAATAGCTGGATTCCTACATTTTTTCAGTGTAGCACTTCTGCTAAGGCTGCCAATAACTGGGGTAATTCAAGACAATTGTGATGGTGTCTTCACAGTAAAAATGTCTGTCTTCTAGAAACTGATTAAAGATTACAAGTTCATGATACATTCTCTGTTTTTCAAACATAATGTAATTCCACAAATTCTGGGGTACTTAATGTTGGTGTGTCATAACTAGTGGGAAGATTACTGTTAGGTTTGCAGGGGATGAAAAGGGATGAAAAGGAAAAAAAAGAAAGGTTCAATCACAGAGTCATGGATTAGACATTACTTACATAAGCTCATACAAGGTCATGGCCAGATGGCTACTTGGGGGAAACACCTCCATTCAGATCAAGATGAGTCTCCTGAATTTAGTGCAGTTATGTTTAGGTATTTTTATTACTGTAACTAGAAACAATAGAGTGATATCTAGAACAAGAAGTGGAACAGCTAACCACCATAAAGAATCAAAACAAACCACACTATGTAAAAGAGCAAGTTGGGAAATTTAACGTTTGTCTTCTGAAGAAATTACTTAAGTCATTAATCATCCTTTTGGTCACTTTGATCAACATCATGGTACAAAAGACAAATCAAGAATCTTTATTCAGGTTGCTCAGAAAGAAGCAAAGCAAAACAAAAAGGCTAAAGAATAAGTTGTCAGGAACGACTGAGCTAAGGCTTTCAAAACTGCAGTTTTTTGGAAGAGAAGGTATTGGGGACTTTCATTTTGAGTTAAAATTTAATATATACATGTGTGAGGATTACCTCATGAAGACAGAACTGAGATTTTTTTGGAATGAATGATTTTAAGTTCTGTCATTATTAAATTATCTCAGTAATTGAAATTAAATGGAGATTTGTCTTATTTGATGTAAAAAGTGTTTTTGGCAGGCATATGAACTCCACAAAATTATCTTTACTGTTTTCCATTTTGCTCTTGAATTTTTCCCAAGGGAATAAAAAATGAAAATGTTTTAACATCTTAGCTATTACATCACACTCGTTTATGAAAGATTTACCTGGCAAATGCTCCCGTATTAATTGTAGAATAATTGTAGTTGCTTGCAAGTAATTCCTCTGAAACTCATAATGAATTTATGTTGTTAGCATTACACAAGTCAGTATCAGTTACATCGTTAAGAAGCAGCACTTTCTGCTAAATCTTAAGAATGTTCTAAAATGTAGTCTTATGGCCCAAAGTAAAAAAAAAAAAAATAATCTAACCCATGCTAATTACTTTGCTGTAACTAGATGTTAACAATTCAGTGAGAAATTACTCTATGTGCATTGTTTCTTTCTGTTTTTAAATGCTTGACACCTTTAGAATGAGAATGTATAAGCAAAGAGTCACAAGACTGCAGCTTTTGTCCCCAGGAGTGCAAGACAACAGGAGCCTTGAAATTACAGCACCAAGGTAATACCAAACAACACAGATCTAAATTGACCAACAAATGATTGCTGTTATGGTTGTGTAAAAAGCCTGATGGTGGTAGGTTAACTGGCAGCATAGTGAAACTCTCTGTAATGCATGTGCAGCACAGTAGCTGCTCTTTCATATTCAGGTGTGCTGTACTGTTCTTCTTGATATTCTACACTGTACTGTCACATATCTTAGGGGTTTTGTCATTAAAGGGAATTTCATTGGTTGTGCTTACCTTTGAGAAATGGTGGTTAATTCTGAATGCAACTGTGGTGGCATCACTACACTCTCCATCACAAAAATGTCCCCTTATTACCTTTAGTGCAAGATGGATATTTGTGTCCTATGAAGGAGAGAGAGGAGATAAGATAGCCCCTAATATGTCAATTATTACAGCCCTTCTTCAGATGGATCAACTCGGTTTCAGGAGAACTGTGCCTCAAGGCCCTGAACTTTGAATGGCTTACGTATTTTATTGAGTTCTAATGCATTCTTGAAATCTTTTAAACACCTGGAAATGACAGACAGGACTTCTATTTTCAGACAGTTAAACATTTTTCTAGGGAAGAACTGTCTTAAATGAGAAGCTCCTCAGCTGCTCTGTTTGGAAGCTTTCTCTATTCTTAAGAGATTGGAAAATATATCATGCATGGGGGAATAAAAGGGATTTTAGATCTCTATTGTGTTCATTCCAGTTATGATGCTTTGGTAATAGAGAAACTGATATTGAAATTGGGATCAATGTACTGGCAGATATGGTGTTCCCAAAAAACTGCTCTGCATTTAGATTATGTTAGTTTGTACCAAGCCAAAAACATGCATGTAAGGTTTTTATTTGCTTTCATGCAATTGTTTCATGGAAGATGATACTGACAGAGCTTTCCAAGTCTTTGAGCATGCATCAAATACATGCTAATGTAAAAAGATTAAGGAAAGCAAATTCTTATTTGAGCAGGAACCATCTGTATAGGAAAGGTATGTTTTTAAAAGGTAGTGCATTTGCAGTTTTGCATAGCTGCAGTTACACAAATAATGCCAGTGGCAGCTATTGCTGTTATTCTGAAAGAGAGGGGGTGGTGGGTTGACCCTGGCTGGAGGTCAGGTGCCTACCATAGCTGCTTTTATAATTCCCTCCTCAGCTGGTCAAGAGAGAGAAAATATAACTAAATATAACTAAATATAACTAAAAGCTCATGGGTTGAGATAATGACAGGCAGAAATCACTCAGCAATTACCATCCCAGGAACAAAAAAGGTCAGGGAAAAGAAATTTTATTTATTTAAATCAAATCAGAGGGGCAATCCAAATATTAACCCCTTGTCTTTCACCCCTCTCTTCATCTTGGGCTGGATTTCACTCCTGATTTTCTGTAAACTCTGCCCCACAGCATTTTAGGGGGATGGAGAAATGAGGTCTGCAGTCAGTTCATGACACATTGTCTCTGCTGCTCCTTCTTTCTTGAGAGGATGACTCCTTGAACTCGTTCCCTGCTCAAGTGTGGGATCCCTCCCACAAGAAACAATCCTCCATGAGTTTCTAAAACNGTTTTTAAAAGGTAGTGCATTTGCAGTTTTGCATAGCTGCAGTTACACAAATAATGCCAGTGGCAGCTATTGCTGTTATTCTGAAAGAGAGGAGGTGGTGGGTTGACCCTGGCTGGAGGTCAGGTGCCTACCATAGCTGCTTTTATAATTCCCTCCTCAGCTGGTCAAGAGAGAGAAAATATAACTAAATATAACTAAATATAACTAAAAGCTCATGGGTTGAGATAATGACAGGCAGAAATCACTCAGCAATTACCATCCCAGGAACAAAAAAGGTCAGGGAAAAGAAATTTTATTTATTTAAATCAAATCAGAGGGGCAATCCAAATATTAACCCCTTGTCTTTCACCCCTCTCTTCATCTTGGGCTGGATTTCACTCCTGATTTTCTGTAAACTCTGCCCCACAGCATTGTAGGGGGATGGAGAAATGAGGTCTGCAGTCAGTTCATGACACATTGTCTCTGCTGCTCCTTCTTTCTTGAGAGGATGACTCCTTGAACTCGTTCCCTGCTCAAGTGTGGGATCCCTCCCACAAGAAACAATCCTCCATGAGTTTCTAAAACATGTCCTTCCAACAGGCTACAGTTCTTCAGTAACTGCTCCAGCATGGATCCCTTCCATGGCATGCAGTCCTTTCGGAACAGACTGCTCAAGAGTGGGTCCTTCACAGGGTCACAGGTCCTGCCAGCAAACCTGTTAAGTGGGGGCTCCTCTGTCCACAGGCCCACAGGTCCTGTCAAGAGCCTGAGAGGTCAAACCTTCTTTGGGGATCCACCTGCTCCAGCATGGTCTTTATCATGGGCTGCAGGAAAATCCCTGCTTTGGTACCTGTAGCATCTTCTCCCCTTCCTTCTTCGCCAGCATTGATGTCTGCAGACCTGTTTCTCTCACATACTCTCATTTCTCTCTCTGGATGCTGTCACATAGCAGGCTTCTCCCTTTCTAAACTGTATTAGCTCAGAAGCCACCCTCATTATCTAAAGCCTTCTGATGTCTTCATTTNTGACAGGCAGAAATCACTCAGCAATTACCATCCCAGGAACAAAAAAGGTCAGGGAAAAGAAATTTTATTTATTTAAATCAAATCAGAGGGGCAATCCAAATATTAACCCCTTGTCTTTCACCCCTCTCTTCATCTTGGGCTGGATTTCACTCCTGATTTTCTGTAAACTCTGCCCCACAGCATTTTAGGGGGATGGAGAAATGAGGTCTGCAGTCAGTTCATGACACATTGTCTCTGCTGCTCCTTCTTTCTTGAGAGGATGACTCCTTGAACTCGTTCCCTGCTCAAGTGTGGGATCCCTCCCACAAGAAACAATCCTCCATGAGTTTCTAAAACATGTCCTTCCAACAGGCTACAGTTCTTCAGTAACTGCTCCAGCATGGATCCCTTCCATGGCATGCAGTCCTTTCGGAACAGACTGCTCAAGAGTGGGTCCTTCACAGGGTCACAGGTCCTGCCAGCAAACCTGTTAAGTGGGGGCTCCTCTGTCCACAGGCCCACAGGTCCTGTCAAGAGCCTGAGAGGTCAAACCTTCTTTGGGGATCCACCTGCTCCAGCATGGTCTTTATCATGGGCTGCAGGAAAATGCCTGCTTTGGTACCTGTAGCACCTTCTCCCCTTCCTTCTTCACCAGCANTCTAGCACCTTGTGGCAGAAGCCACCTCTGCAGTCCTCATACTGCCAAAATCTCGCTGCTTTCACCCAATACAGGGAAATAGGAAGATCAACCAAATCTTAATGCTAGATATTAATTTCTTAAAACTTTCTGAGAGTTCTAGATAGAGGTTACTTAAAATAAAAATGTCTTTGGCTTATAAATTGATTTTTATAATGAAAAAATGAAAACAAAAAATGTATCCAGCAATGCAATTTTCCTAGCAGAAAATCCCTCTCTTCTTCTTTTTACTCTTCTGAGATGCAGACACCAGGGGAAAAAAAACTTCAAAGAAATATTCTGAATGCTTCACTGTACATGTTGTGTTAAAGAAGGGTTTCTGCTAGCTGTAAATGATTAAGAGATATTAGTTTTCTTCCTAACACATTTTTACTTTGGTGAATTTTAGTAAACTGAGATATAATAATGCTGCCAACAGTCTGTAGAAAGTTATCCTTACTTTAGAAAACACTACTTTCAGAGTTTTTTTTTTTCTTGACAACTGTGTAATCATGTACCTAAACCAGATTGGTAATGACTGTAAAGGTTCAAAAGAGAAATGGAAATCAAAATTATAAACTAAGAAGACGTCTTTTAGTTGATTAGTTAAAATTCACCACCATGAAATACATACATAAGAGTTTATTCAATGGACTGTTAGGTCACCTTAAGACTTGCTGTAGTCCAGTGGTTAAGTAATACACAGGTTCAGAAATTAGAGATTTTTTCCCTTTAAGATCAGAAGAGATATGTTATTTGTATGCATAACTACTATTAGTACTAATGGGAATTATACAACTCAATGTTGACAGTTATTTGATTTAATAGACATCATGTTAGCATTTTTTTTAGTTCATTAAAAATAATAACACATTAATTTTTTTTTTTATTCTCTAAAAATCTTGATAGCTGTCTCCAGTCAAAACTTAATTTCTGTTGCCATTGTTTTTGGGGTTTTTTTTTGTTGTTTTGGTTTAGGGTTTTTTTTTTGTCTGTCAGTATTTGTCACTTTTCCTACTTTTGTTTATACATTTGGAATAAAATCATATTGAAAGCATATTTTTTGAGCTGTTACTGTACTTTCATAATTGTTTTTCACTGTGCTAAATTAAAAAGTTGAATGTTAAATATATATTACTGTTATTTTAAAACTCAGAGTACATCCAAAATTTTCTTTTTCTAAATAAGTAATTTCTTCCATCACAACTCAGAAAATACTGTCCTAAGATTTATGCTTCTAGAAAAGAGATAGAAGAGTTTAACATATTGTAGGCTTACCTACCTGCTGCCTAGAAGAAAAGCATATTACATTCATAGCTTGCCACATGGGAGAAAAAAACCCCAAAACATTATGGACATAAGTAAAAAGTATTGAGTACAGGAAAGATTTTTTAGTCTCAGACAAGAGCTGTCACCTGTCATGGATTCTCACTTAACAGGAAGCTTTATTCTGACACAGAGTTAAGGTTGTCATCAGTTCAAAAATCCTGATCATGGCACTTAAAGAACAGAAGACCTTTTTTTCCCACTATTTGCAGTCACCAGCTGTTTCACTTAAAATATCAATTGACCCAGAGCTAACACCAGTTCAGTTATCTTTCAGCTAAATCTTATAATAATTTTTGTTTAACTCTCCTTTTCCAGAACTTTCTGTGATTCCCTTACAGTCTTTCTCCATATTGTTTCCCTTTATTATTGCAGCAACCTATAAAACAGCAATTCCATCAGTGGAGACAGGATTCTGTTCGTACATGATTATTACAAAAATGACTTCAAATGGGAAGGGATTACCTTGCCTGCCCTGATAACTTCTCCTACTTTTTTCCTATTCTACTTTGAGATATCACAGGAAGATAATCACAGAATGTTATATTTTTGGACATGGCAGAAAAAGAATTAGGAAGATACAAATGCTTAGTTGTTTGCTCAGGTTAAACAATGACAGTATTCAGTATTTAAAGGAAGCTTTTGAGAAAGGTGGAAGAAGACTTGTTAAGGTCTGTAGGGACGGGACAATGAAAAATGGTTCCAAATTGATTAAGACTAGATTTAAATTGGACATAAGGATTTTTTTTTTTTTTTTTAATGACAGGAATGGTGAAACACTGGGCTCATCTGCTCAGAAAAATTCTGGATGCCCCATCACTAGAAGTATTCAAGGTCAGATTGAATGCAGCTTTGAGCAATCTGATTTATTGCAATATTTCCTTTACCAAGGCTGAGGATTTGAACTAGATGATCTTCAAAATTTGTTTCCAATCCAAACGATTCCATTAATCTATCACCCTTTGATTCTATGGTTTATGATTCTATAACTATGGTTCCTGTTAAATCCTTGAGTAATATATAGAAATATCTGTTGTTGACTTCAGTCAACTTTTCTGTACCGATTTTTTTCACTTTGTACTAAAACTAAATTCAGTTCAAGTTTGAGAATCCAACCAAAAAACACTCATGTATGTTTATTGGCTTTTAATCAGTGAATTCTTTATCCAGAAATAGATTATCTGCCCCTTTTTAAACATCTTTCTGAATTCACTGGGTTTTGTCAGAGGAAGAAACATAGAAATTTTTATTTTTCATAGTCTATGGAAGACAGGTAGAATCAATAATTTTATTTCAATATATTGAATAAAATCACAAAATATGCAGTTTGAAGCCTTTTGTTTCTAAACCAGAGAGAAATGCAAATTTAATTCTGCATAGACTGAAATATTTTGATTATACAGAATAGCAAGGACATGATGAACATTATTTTTTAAAGCACCAATTTAACACAACAATATTTTTAGGTTGTTTTTTTTTTCTCTGATTGCAGTGCAGTAACAAATTTAAGTAAAAGAAATCCACAATTGTTATTGCTCTTTTGGTTTCCATATAAAATCTGGGCTGTTTCTGCATATTTGTAAAAGGGGAAGCAATTTGACCTTGCAAAGAAATTAAGTATCTAAGTGCTCTGAGCCAAAGGTAAACACCAAAAGGACAGCTCTTCAGTATTGCTCAATATAATTTATGCCTTAGCAATAGTACCACATCAAATGTCAGAGAAATCACTGTCCAGTTTTAGTTCAGTAGTTGGAAGGAAATTATTCTTGTTATGCCCATATGTATATATTGATCATTCATAACAAGATTTATCAATGGAAATTTAAGTGTAGTACAGCCAATATTTCAGAGATAATGTTAAAGAAATCAAGTTTATTTCCTACACAAAAACTGAGCTACAGTTTAAAAGCTTTTCTTGAAATATTCTCAATAATCATGGTAGATCATTTAATACAGAGAAACATTTTATATACGATACTATCCAGAAACTGCCTAGTTTTCCACACCTATTCTTCCTTTCTTTCTTGGTGAAAAACTCATCAATGAGACTCTGTCAAGTTGCTTCCTGTCATCTAAAGTATTTCCAGATGGATTCAGTTTAGCACACACACAGTTTAGACTTAACATTTGTTTTAAATAGCAAGGCTAGCAAGTGCTAAAAACACTTACAGAAAGAGGAAGAGTCGGTGAGATTTCATTTTCATGTTGGAACAGAGATTTATGTTTTTAAATCAAATTGTCTATGTGCCTGTCCTCTTCAGGATTTTAGTGTTGTGACTCCACCTTCCCCAGCCCAGTTAATACAAAAGTACAAAAAGTACATTTATAATGACAAGCTTAAAAATCTGCTGGGGTTTCATTATCTCAACATTTTTGAAAGCAGCACTTTTAAGAAGCGAAGGAAGCAGAGGTAGATGTACCTATAAAAGTGTTTCAGCTTTAGACTTTTCAAGGGAAATATTTCTTTTTCAGAGCACATTTATGGAACTATTTTTGTGATTTTTATTTAAATCATGCTTTTTAATTTGACAGTTGAAATAATATACAAATCATAGAAATGATGTGACCCAGAAGGTCTTTATTTTCTGTATTATAATAATACCACAAAAGGTTAAACATACAAACAAACATACAAGGTGGATAGTTCATTATCTGAGGGACAAAGAGTTATCTGTAAAAACCAAAAATAATTCATTTTTATAATATTAGTTGTTATAAACTTAAGTTCTATAGTTACACTTGTTTATATTTCCTTCTGGAATTAACTAAGTCTGTTAAATTAATGTTCAAGTTATTGTTCCAGTAGTTGCTTTCATAGTAAAGCAAACCTAAATTTGTCTACCTGCATTTATACATATTTAATTGAAACCTCCCCCTACCTGGCCTTGTTTTCTGATATTCTTTTTCTTGTAAGATAAAGATGAAATAATTCATAAGAGATTTTTTTAACTGTCCATAAGAATTTCTGTTTACTTTGTAGAAAACTTCTAAGGGAAGTCTTTAGCTATAAGTTGTAAAGCTAAATCATTGAATGACAAATTGCAAGGACAGAGCCATGTGATCAAGAGTTACGTGCAGAACAGACATGTTTCCTCAAAGAACAAAACATGGTGTTCCTGACACTGACTTATTTTGAGGATATGAACAACCAAAACACTTACCTAACAAGAAGATATCTTTAAAAGACAGAGATGTTTTTATTATGAAGGTGAAATACCAAAATGCATATTTGATGGTAATATGAGGCAGGAACAACAAATTACTAACTACCTGCTTTTCCAAATCAAGTCCATTCTCATAATTATAATTTTTAAAGAGCTGTCCGCATCCAAAGGGAAATATTCAAAGAGATTATCTCTAGAATATTTATATCTAGAATGATATTGGCAATACACCAGTGTTCTGGCTATTGCTCAGCAGTGCCTACACAACATCATGGCTGTTTCTCTATCCAGCCTCTCCAGCATCCAGTGCCAAGGGGAGTAAGCTAGGAGTGGGCAAGGAGGAGTGAGGGCAGGAGAGAATTCATTTTTAGGGTGTTTGTCTTCTGAAATAATAGTAACATGTACTGATGCCCTACTGAGGGATGTAAAGAATGAACATTTCTGTTCTGTTTTTCTTTATTTCCACAGAGTCTTTGCTTTTCATCATTAAATTGCCTTTATTTTGTCCCACAAGTTTTTAATCTTTTCTCCCTTGTGGTAAGCAAGGGGCCTAATAGAGCAGCTTGGTGAGTATCTGGTGGCCAGCAGAGGTCAATACACCACACTGTCTTTCCTTACTGTTTTCTTCTTGAGGAATGCTCTCATCCCACAGAATTTGTGGTCTTTCTGTGTGGATTCCTTCTGACTTTAACATATGCTGATCTATTTTTCAGAATTCCATCAAACTTTTTATTCCTCCAGTTATAAGCCACAGAATCTGACCCTGCTGTCAGTATTCAAATTAAGTGATTGTGACTTTGGTAAATTTCTCTCCTCCTCTTTTCTCCTCTGCATCCTTTGGGTGTGTTTGCTCAGGTTTTTTGTTCTGTCTCTTACTTCAACCCCTTTCATGTAAGAAGTGGAGCAAAGGTACTCTTATCAGAACTACTCAATGCAGCCTTTTTCATTAGAAGTGTAGCAAAGTAAGGCAAACATTCGTGTCTAAATGGTCTAACAGAGGAAACAGATTTGAGTTAAGAAAAGGAATGAGAGTAAAGGATTTTCCATGGGTCAGGGTGTTGGTTTTTTTTTTACATTACTTCACAATGTTGTTTTCTCTGTGCTATGTTTTTCTAATTCTCTTTAGATCTTCACAAGTTTTCTTTTTTGAGCTTGGGAGGCTGAAGAACAAAGCTGGTATCTTTTTACTAATAAACAAGTTGGAAATTTTCAGTAGAAAAAACTTGGAAGAGAATGTGCAGCTATAGCTAATCATAATGTACATGGTACAAGAATTTTTTATACAACTAGTCAGTGATTATTTTCATAGATCCTTAAAAATACACCTTCTTATTGTTCCTAATTGTTATGTAAATCTGTGAATGGTAAACAAAGCCTGCCTTGGTTAATCAGTTGCACTCCTAGAGTAAATGTTAATAAATAAATAGGTTCTGATTGTGCTGATCAGGCCCCATTATTAAACTGAAGGAAGTAGAATGAACATTTGTCCTAGATTCTTGATTCACCCTTGCCTTGTTTTTTGACTAGACAGTATGATTGCATCTTGGTTGCTTGAAAAAAACATCAGTATGAAATAAGATAATTTAATGGAACAGAACAAGTAAATAAGGTACATAAATATTTTTATATATGTAACAACACCCACACATATATACACATAAAATTAGAGAAATCTAGTACAATGAAAATAATCCTTGCAGCAGTTCTTTTCTTAGAATCTCACTACAGTTACAATATTAATTTCAGTAATACTGAATTAGCCTCGTGAATTAATTTCAGTCCTTTAGTATTTGAATGATCAGTTTCTGTAATGTGCATTAACTTATAAATCAGATATATATTTTGTCCATGATCCCATGCAAATAAGTACATTGCTAATGATTAAGATACTAATTACTATATTTAAATTAAACTTAGCCTAAGACTTGGAAACAAACTCATGTTTTGGCTGTTAGAACAATTGCAATTTTGTGCAAGTCAAAAAACACTAAAAGTAAAGATTCCTATTCCTACTTAGCTGGAATTTTTTTTTTTTCAAATGTATATGCTTTTCCCCAAGAGGACACTGGAAGTTAAAAATCAGGTCTATCCTCAACACTAAAAGCAAAACACTACAGGCTGTAAATTAGAATTAAGCTAATGCATGGCTTGACTTCATATATTCAAAATCATATTTATAAGGAGATTTATCAAGCTGTAAAACTGTTCTTCCCATTACTATTATATTTAGCTAGATAGAACACATTTCTCTATGTCATTTTGAGAATTTTGTAAACCTGTCTTCAGAACTAATAATTTACTTTATTTTTTCATGTCAAATTTTAATGGGAAGCCACTGAAAATGTGAATAAGTAACTAGGAGCTGAAATTCAAATAGTTCTACTTTTCAAGATAGGTGATAAAAAATATAACCAGCCTAAAAAAAATTGTAAAATACAATAAAAAACAGCAAGATAAATAAAACAAAAGTATGTAAAATCTTGAGACACATTATTATGGTGTTAATTATTGAGGAAAGTAAGGTGTAGCTATTTAAATTCTTTACCAACAGAGAAAAGAGATAGGGTTCATCAAGAGAACATGCCTAAGCCCAGTGATCAAAATCATACTAGAATAT
This sequence comes from Alaudala cheleensis, assembly GCA_013398995.1. Classification (NCBI taxonomy): domain Eukaryota; kingdom Metazoa; phylum Chordata; class Aves; order Passeriformes; family Alaudidae; genus Alaudala; species Alaudala cheleensis. The sequence continues at coordinate 89,660 of VWYE01004103.1, forward strand.
TTAAACATTTGAAAAATTTGTGAAATTAAACTATTTCAATTATTATGGCTTACATATTGATTTATGAGTCACAATTAGAGGAGAAGGGGATAAAAAACTTGATTTTTTTCCATACAAGCTGATTCTCAGGTTTTCTCTGGTGTTTTTTGCACCCTGTGAGCTGATGATAGAGTTCAAAAGAGAGCTGAGGCCAGGCAGCTGCTTTGAAGAGTTGTTTGTTCTATAGCTTATCTCTAAATGTTCTCTCAGTCCAGCACGATGTTTGCAGACAGCCAGAAAAGCAGAATCTGCCCCTCCTACAATGGCACCTGAACTTTTATAATCTAAACTACGTTTAACAATATTTTCCTTTAAGTACCAATAACTATGACCCATGTCAGACAGTGAAATCTTACCACAACCTAATCAAGAAAAGGCCACCACCACTGCAAAGATGGAGGGTAAGAAGAAGCAGGAAGAGATACCTAACTCACCCACTTCCCTCCATCTTTGCCCCATTTTGCCTATATAGCAAATTTAAAAATTCTAATTTTTCACTCTGTAATACAACAATAATCATACTAATTAAACCCACGTGGTCTGCATCTCTCCTCTCAGACTTGGCAGTTTTTTCCAGGGAGTTAGTTCAAAGGAATAGGTATTTTTGACTCTTGGTTCTGTCCCAAGACCCTCGGGGTCCCAATCCTCCAGGGACTCCCAAAGGGGTAACCTGGTTTCCCACAGCTGATAATAATTTTATTTTCCCAGTTCTTCCCCTCATTCTGCCAGCATCCTTCCTTTCACGTTTTCAGAAGAAAGCATACTCCATCATTCCAAATCAGTTCCAGCTTATTTCCAAATGTGTTGTATTTCTTTCTGCTAATGATATAGAGCCTGTAGGTTTACAACTGTGAGGCACACGGTATGCATATGGGAGAAGTATATATAGTCACAGTGGGATTTTTTGGTATGTGTTATGTGGATCTTTCACATAGAAGAGAGTCTTATCAGAGATTCAAAGTCTTTTCCTCTCTTTTAATAAATAACTCTTGGGAAATTATGGCAATTTTACATGATTTGATGACCAATTTTTTTTTTTTTCAGACACATTAAAAATGTATTTTTTATTTAGAAAAAAATGGTGACATTCTCTGCTTCTCAAAATTGTAAAAAGCTTAGGCATTCACAGTTCCAGCAGGTAATATTCAAAGTATATGCAAAAGTATAAAACTATAGTTTCTACTCTGATTTCTGCATATTTTTAATCCACATTTTTTGCAGGCTGTGCAATATTAGAAATTTCCACTGTAGGAAATAAAAATAAAATATCATGTATGCAACTAAAATACCTTTTTTATTATTTAAAGAACCAAATAATATAAACTCATTTCACTTTTTTGTAGAAGAGAGATTTTAAGGGGGCTGGTATGAGTTTTCAATATCTTTTAATGTCATTTTTATATAACTTGCAAGGTCAAAACAGAGTTTTTATTTTTTTTTTGTCTCAATGCATATCATTTTAATACCTGAGAAGAAGAGCAGAAAAAAAGCAAGATAAAATCCTGAGTCTGAGTGTCTTATACTGTACCTTCAGATACAGAGTGTTCCTCCCTGGGCTAGGGCCTGGAATGGCATTGGAGATGTCCCATCTGGAATGTGTGCTCTGATACAGATGCTGTGGTGATAAGTAAAAGGGATGCAACAAAATGCAAACAAGCTTTGTTACACGCAGGATGAGAACAGAAGATAAAAAACATCTGAAAGAGTTGTAAGAGGCAAAAGCCTGAGTCCAATAACAGTGGAAGGAAGACTAAGACAAGACAGAAGCAAGAAGGTAAGAAAAGCTCTCAGGAGAGCTTTTGAGAGAAAGAGAATTTTCTGCTCTTCACTTGTAATGAGAAAACATCTGTGATTCTTGAAGCTGAGAAGGAGGAGCACTCAATTCTGCGTGACTGAAGAGTTTGGTTTGGTTTTGTTTCTTGTTTTTACTTTATGGTTTGTTTTAACTTATTTGGTTGATTTTTTTCCCCCACAGTAATTTCTTCTTTATTCAAGGGAAAGACTATGGTAGGAACATTCATATGCAATAATGGAATACGTACCTGCATTTCTCTTTGGCCTACCAGGCCTATTTTGATGAAGGAGGATACTGGCAATAGATTAAAATACACCTAAAAAGAGCAGTAAACCCAAACTAATTGGCCTGGTAAGAAAAGGTTTAACATTAATTGACTGAAAGATGGGCACAAAGATACAACATTCTATAAAGAAGAGGTTCTCATAGAATAAGGAAGACTCATTCTTTCTCAGGAGGGAGAACATTCAGCAGCTCTTTTCAAGCATCTGTACAGTTCCACAAAGTACTTAACAAAATAAAGAGGAAGAAGCAGAAATTCTTGCACTGAGACAAGTTTATGCAACGATGGCAATCATAGAAACTTGGCACAATAGCACAACAGGTGCTATCCAGGAATGAGTGTAGACTGTTAAAGAAAAAATAGAGGAGAGAGTGTAACACTCTGTGTAACACAGCTCCCTGCCTGCATAGGGCTCCAGCATGAAGCCAGAGACGTTTTGTATATCTCTAGATGAAAACCAGAAGATTCTGTGGTCAGAAATCTAGTTTCATTCATGTGGCAAAGAAGATGGGTTCAAGAATTCCGGCAATTTTGGAAGATAGCTTATTTTACGAAGCAATAAACTTTTTCATGAACTAAAATGTAAAAAGGAAGCTTACGGGGAATGAACAGACAACAGAGGTTGTAAAAAGCCTGCAGCATCACTAAGCCTTTTAAATTTTTGCGTGTTTGACCATTTAATTCAGCTGAGGGTGTTGAAAGAACTAGCTGATGGAATTGGACCACTGCTGTCATTCCTTTATGAAAAATCATACTATTCAGGACTTTCCACCAACAACTCAGAAAATCATGTTTTATCTATTTTGAAGGATATCTCAAGACCGTAAAAGCCATTTAATTTCTCTTCAGTCCTTAGTAAAATCATGAAGCATGTTGCTCAGAGTGCATTCACAAGTGCCTGATGGACAGGAAGGTAATATAGTTTACAAAGCTAAATTTTCTTGATCAAACAGAGTAGCTTCTACTGCTAAATGATGGAGTACAAGGAGAAGGAGATAGCAGGTGGCCCATCTCGACTTCAAGAAGGCTTTTTTCTACAGCAGTTCCATATGGAAGCTGAGGAAGAATAGAGATAAACATCTCTGCATAAACAGTGATCTAGGGGAGCAAAAATTTAGCTTAACTGTGATATATTCATAGGATTATGAGTTACAACTCAGACCACAGGTACTTCTGGATTGACAGATGGGGAAGGAGTGAGATTCTTCAGGGTACTTCAGTGACATGAGGTGCCTATGTGTGTATAACTGAATCAAGCTGTAGTTAATCAGCTTAGACTTACAAATGCCAAAAGTTAAGTGACATAAATTCCACTCTTCCTTTCTGTTTCAAACACTCTTTAATAAGAAACAACAAAACCAAGACTAGACAGAAATTATAAAATTTTGATGGTTAAAGCAAGGACTGAAGTAACATCCTGCATTCTGCATTGTGGAAATACTTTCATATGTTACAATTTTCTCTGGCAAGGGTCAGAGCATACATAATATCCTCTTATTTTTTATTAGAAGACAATTAAAAATAAAGCATAATACCAGAGGGATGTCAATGAACAAGTTTCAATGAGTTGGAGATGACTGAATTCTTTCTGAACCATTTCCAAAGTTCACATTTCTTTGTTACTATTATTTTTTGTGTTGTTTTAGGTTCCTTTTGGCTTATTATTCATAAAAGGTGTAGATTTATACTTCTACCTGGAAGTTGTTATTTCTATTTTTTAAAATATATCTACCTTTTTTTTAATGGTGTAAAAATCACAACTTTATGTTTTGAAAATCCTTGAAAGTTGTATGAAGTCCAGGGAACTATCATTCTTCCAGCATTACAAGAATAATGGAATGAATACACACGCCATGACTGTCAAATCTCTTGGGTTTTGGAGCCAAAGAACTGAAAAAACAGGTGTTCTCCAAAATATCTATATATATCTAAACCATGCTCAGTTTTAAGCATTCCTGAAATTACTTACAAGTCCTCTTATGATCCAATATTCTGTTTAATAAAATTTTATATTTCTCGTTTGTTAGCTGACAGAATTAAATGAAAGTTCAATATCTCCCTTTTATGTATTTCATGTGTTGTTAACTAGAAATATGTTTTATATTCCAGAGCTCAAAAGGACATTAAGTTGCTGGTTCATTAGAGGAGTAAAGCAACCAGCTGCTGTTAGTAGATGTTTGCCCATTGATTGTGCCTAATAGTTACAAGTCTCTGTGTAATAAGTGAAAAAAATATGTTTATCCAAGATTTAATGTACCTCGTGCATCAGTATGAATATACAGGTAGAAAAAATGATCTGCTATCAACTTATCTTTTAATTCTCGCTGGGAAAAATCTCAAATTATTAAAATAAAAATGAGGCTGAAAAACCCAGCAATTGATCACCTTTTATATCTCTGTCTCAAGCTAGAATTATTTATTCTGAATCTCTGTGAAGATCAGAAGAAAACAACTTACTAAGCACTGTAATATCACCCTACTGTATAGCTTTGCCTGCTATAACAACCACCAGAAAAGAAAGTCCTTGACTTAGGTGCTCACAGCTGTTTTTTACTAAGAGCCAACATTACTCATACATCCACATTAACAGCCAACAGGGTGCCATTTTTGTCACCACCAACAGCTAGGCTGATAGCATCCTGCCACTCTGTGTGCTGGGTTCTAAGCATGTTTTAATTATTCATTACTTCAGCAGGGAGAACTGTCCCGCTGTCTGTATCTACAGGCAAGCACAAACACCAGGCTTAATATCATTTGCTACTGCACCTCTTTCCCTCAAAAGAGATGCTGAATTTTCCACTTTTTGAATCAAATGATGCTCTGCTTTATCTTCCATTGAAAAGGCAGCTCCCTGATTTTCTTGGTCTGAAAAGAGAAATGCTGCATTTTTGCTTGTTTTAGATGCTTGTGGTGGAGAAAGTGCTATTCATTTCAAAGCTCAAAAGTTTTATTTGATGAAACTTCTGTAAAGAAAGAAAAACATGTTAACTGCAAATGGAAAACATCTCATAATTTTTTTTTAAATTTCTTTATTACAGTCTTTGAAATTTCCCCATGGAAAATGACCACCGCTTTTAATATCCATTTATATTTATTGAGTATGTTAACTTGGCCTCTAAAAAACCACCATATTAATAATATATGAATGATGAGCATTTTTTATATGAAGTCTTTGTGTCTTCTAATGAGGGTCAGTTCTAAAGAACAGGTACAAAATCAATATTACCTGAAGTTAAAATAGTATCTCAAATCTTGCAGACCTATGGCTTATAGTATAAACTATAGGGTGAAGTGAGAAGTCCTAAAATCTGCTGATCAGCTTCAGTATAGCTTCTCTGTTTCTAAAACAATTATTTAAGCCTTGCTCCAGTTTGAATTTGTTTCTTTAATGTGGTTGGTGAAAATTATTGGTATTATTTTAATACCTTCTGTTATAACATGTTTTGTCATTGCTATTGAAAAGGTTGACTGATGCACATGAACTGTGTATATCTTTCTAAGACCAAATTATATTGATGATTTATAGCTATTCCATAAAAGACAAGAAAACCCCATGATCTATTGAAAGTAGTCAAACTGTGTATCATTGTGCCCTACTAAATACAAGGTAGCTCTAAACAATAACCAAAACCCCACACATTTCTGTGTACTTTCTGAGCTAATAATCCTTTCTGTGAGGGGAAACACATTACTCATGCTACATTCTGGGCTGAGAGAGAAAACATTGCTGATTACAAGTGGCTCGTATTAGGAATTATCAGTCTGTAGTTGGATGTGACTGAGGTGCATATAAAATTTCCTCATGCCCACATGCAAACAAACAAACATTATGATAATCCGTAATCTTGTCTTTCAAATATCTCCTTGTTTTTCTTGATAAACAGAAAAAAAGTCTTGATTAATCCATTACCAAATGAGCTTGATTGGTTTAGATTTTTCCTAGCTCCCATTTCTACAATGAAAATTGCTACAAAGTCAAGCAATTATTTCTCCATAATACACATATTCTTTTTGTATTTTAAATTGCTTTAATCTTGTGTCAGATTTGTTAATATACCCCTGCTTGTTAATTAGCAGAATTAATAACACTGATTTGAAACCACTCCTTGATGAATTTCACTGTTAGTATTTCTTTAGCTCTGTATTCTTTTATCTTACAGTAAATTTTATCACTGCTCTTCTGACCATTAGTTTCTTATTGTATATAATTTGTAGAGCAGGCATATATCATATGCCTAATTTCAAATAGAGTGAATCCACTGAATCTTATTCAGCCAGGGGGGAAAAAAAATTACAAGCCTGCCTCCTCACCATAACACCCTAACAAACCCATGAAATGAATCTCAGTCTTTACTAAGCACATGTTGTTTTCTAAAATAACATGAAGGTCGGTTTTTACTATGCAGATGTTGTTTCCTAAAATATTTAATTTATTAAGATTTTGAAAAATTGCAGCTGCACCCCTACACTTGCTATGTCTACCCTCTCACATGGATCAATTCACAGATCTCTAGAATATTTTATTTTCTTGAACAATTTTGCAAGATCCTCTTTGTTTACTAAAACCAACTGAAATACTTTATTTGGAATATTCCCTTAATGCTAGGATAAACAGATTAACAAAATTATTAATACTATCCTAATACTGACTCCATCATTGGATGGATCTGGATTACTAGGCACTGAACTAGCTGAATATGAGCCAGCATGTGCTCACATGGCCAAGAAATCCAATGTTTTCCTGGCCTGTATCAGCAACAGTGTGTCCAGCAGGACGAGAGCAATGTTTGTTCCATGTACTCAGCACCATTAAGGCCACACCTCAAATCCTGTGTTCAGTTCTGGGGCCCTCAGGGGAGACTCTCTCACTCTACAGCTCCCTGGAAGGAGGTTGTAGCAACCTTGTTGGAGATTGGCCTCTTCTGCCAGTTATCAAGTTACTGGACAAGAGGAAATTACTTCAGGCTGGACACCTTGAAGAATTTCTTAATTGAAAGGGTCGTTAAGCATCGAAACAGACTGCTCCGAGACGTGGTGGAGTCATCTTACCTGTAAGGGTTCAAGAAGTCGCTGAACAGGACTTGTAGAAATGCAAAGAGAACTTGGTTTTTAGAGCTGGAATTGTTGGCACTTTTGTGCACTAAAGAATGACCTTAACAAATTGTGCTTTCCTGTTGACTTTCAACCACTGTACATGCATGTAGAAATTCCTTGTTTCTTTGCCTGAATAAAATTTAATTACACACTCAGATTCACTCAGTCAATCTCAGTTGAAAATCTCCAAGTAAGAGATACTTACTGACATTTCATCCTTATTAAGCATTGCACATTGTTATTGTGAATTAATCTCATCTATATTCTAAGTGCTTCAGAGGGAAACTTCATCTCTCATGTTGTGAAAATCTTGTTTGTATTTGAGCTTCAGATGACCCTCTTTAAATTGCTCTACTGAAACTTAGAGAATGCCCTATGGAAATTTTGTTCTGGATGTTCAAACCAGGCATCAAATTACCACAAAATGAACCCACAAAATATTCTAAAAAACATTGCAAAATTTCCAACTAAAATCTACAAACTCTTGTTTCTTATAATGTAGAACAGAGATTTATATAAAAATTGATTTCAAACTTAGCAGACATCATTAGTTTAACCAACTCTAAAAATGCATATTTATCATGTTCCATTAGCGTTCCAGCTAATTATCTGGTTAAAAAAAAGATTCAGAGAGACACTCAGTGGCTTTTGTGTATTTAACATAATAAAGGACAAGAAAAAAATTGAAATCAACCTAATGATTACTTGAGCTGCGACATATGTAGTAATATTTACCACGAAAATATTGTAGTTTTAATTAACTAGCAATAATGGATTAGTTTAAAATTAAGGAAAAATTAAGGAAAATTAAACTGATTGTGGAAAATCACTCAAAACTCTTGATTTCTTTAAGCTTAGAGAAGCATAAAATTTCTTCCATCATTTACTTTATATTCTGGTGTACTGTTCCTAAGCAAACAAAGCTAACTTTTTACCTCAAGGGACATGTCCTTAATGACACAGCAACAAATTTATTTTACTTTCTACCTCAGGACACAAAGCAAGATTAAATTGTAGACATATTTTTTATTTACTTCTATTTTCCCTAGCTTCCTACCAATACTGGAAACAGGGAAAAAACAGGAGAAAAAAATCCCAGTTTTTAATAGCAAGAGACAGAAAGAGCAGCAAGAAAAGAGTGTGTAAGTGCTTAATACAGAAAGAAACAGACCTACTTCAAATTGGTACGAGTGTGCTGTATTGTATTTGTAGATTAGGTGATTATGAAAAGGTAATCTGTGATGAGGTGTATAACAAAGTTAAGCTTCACAAGGAAATAGGATTCAAGCTGGAGCTCAGGGGGAGTGAAAGAAAGATAATGCACATATAAAAATCACATTAAAAGATGACTTGGTATGGCATCTGTGTTCTGTTCCTCAGGGCCCAATGAAATAATTCACCAGAGCATGCCAAAGGACGTAGGGGGAGTCACTTAGAATCACTCCAGTTTCTCTAAGAACTTGAGAGAATAGATGGGGGTCATAGAGGACTGAGAAATTGAATATATTTGTCTATAATATTTGGCAGGGAATGGGGATTTATTCTTTTTCTTACAGACTGTAAGAGTAGATGTGACATATCAAAACCACAGAAAGATTGACTCTGTCCCACAAAACATCTCAAAAATAAACTCAGCTCTCATTTGTAGTCATTCAAGGTGACTGGAAAATGATTATTCAGTAAAAGTTATCAATTGTTTGGAGAACAATTATGAAGCATCTAAAACTGAAAAATGGTGTCTCTTAAAGTCAGTTCTTCATTAATGGTATAATAGAAAAGAAAGTGTAACTTCTAAAATTTGCTGATGACACCCAGCCAAAAGAAGGATCAGTTCAATAAAGCGGCTCAGTCTTTAAAATGATCCTGACAAATTTGTCTAGGATCTGTATCTAGGCAGATGAAATTCAACTAGTTAAAAATTAAAATGCTTTGTTTCTCAAGGGAGATAAATACCAATGGGGAATTTCTGGGTAGGCATCAGTATAGCAGAGGGGAGTTCTAGCAGTAACCATGTAACATGCGCAAAATAAGTGCCAAAAGTATGACATGGCTGCAAAATAAGCAAATCTCATTTGGGTATATAATAACCAGTGTTTTTCTTCTAGAGGCATTCTAGGTCTGGAAAACAGACTGAGAATAAACTTCTCTCTCAGTTAGCTGTGAAAATGATTTATCTTCCAGAATTCAGCTCAATTTAGACAGTGAAAGAGTGTGAGAAAGAGTTTAAGAACTAAGCCATCTGACCTTGTACTTCTGCTTGATTTTGGCTGAAGTCAAATAAAAGCCTAAAGAATAAATCCAAAGCAGATACAGATTTCTCTATCGAGGACACACCAGCTACTTTTTAGATGTCTGTCTAGAGATAAATTTCATGGTTGAATGTCAAATTGTCCGGGAAGTAAGCTTTCAATGTTTGTCACAAACATGGACAACTAGCAAGAGCTGTCTGAACTCCTCTTTGTAACTGTTTTAAAAGTTTCAAAGGAAAGGAAAAAAAAAAAAATCACCCATAACCAGGGTGGGAAAAAAAAAACAACTGGAAAAGGTTCTTCTGCTATTTGCAACAAGCATCTCCCAACGGGAAGGCACCTGTGATGAAGTACCAATTACTTTTGAGGTCCCAATACTATAATGCCAGGATCTGAATCATGTGTTTCTGTGTCCTATGCTTTTCCAGAGGCTCAAACCCTTATGTTAGTATTGTGAGCATCTAAGATACTTGTTTCAGTAGAAAAATTGAACATTGAATTTCATGTAGTAAATTGACTGCTTTTTTTAAAAAAAGGTCTTTTTATATGTAATTGAGTATTTTATCAGTCTAATTCACCAGATTCGCTGTGCCACTCTCAGCTGTTTAAATGACTTATCACCATCAATGATACATGGCCATACCACAGTGATTTCACTGTAGGTAGCCAGTGTTTTCCTGATTAACCATATCACGTAATTTAAATAGAGATGTACTTTGAAATTATACATAATTGGACTTATTTTTCAATAGCCATGATTGATATGCTAAGATGAGAACACCATTGCAGAAAATACCATGGAAGATTTTTAGATCCTTTCCCACAAAGAAGGTGGGATAATAACAGAAATATACAAAATATACAGAAGAGATCTAAGGCAAATCAGCTTTATCCTGTTCTCAGAATATAATCTGTAAGTATGGACAGAGATTACAAGTCATATGGGAGAACATATCTGCTTATAAGGTCTTATTCTCTGTGACCACTGTTACTTTATTTATGGAAAAAGCAAAATCATATTCACTTTAATAAAACCATGTACACTAAAAAAATAGTCAGAATTATTATTCAATCTCTTAAACAAACCATCTTGTTCCATAAATCTGGAATACTCTTTTTATACCAAGGGCATAAAACATATTCATCACATTACACCCAAAGACATATCATATTTGCTAAATGTGTAACCACATATAGCAATGAGATAACAGTGCCTCAAAGTCATTTAGGAAATCCACGTTGTTAAACTTCCTTTATGCAGAAATCTCTGTATCACTGTTTGTGGTGGAAAATACAATTAATTTTTTCTATAAAATGAAAGCAGGACCACCACTGTTAATATTTTGTTGAGCTATAAGACATATGTTTCTTTTATTTTCTAGCTGAATTAGAAATGCATAGTCAAAACAGGCACTGTCGGCATCCAAGGTCTTGCTTAAAACCACCAGTCCTGCACATTTTGTTAAATTTTTGCACAGAACTCACATTTGACCTTGGCTAAGAATTTATGTACAGAGTATGCACTGCTAATTTGTAAAATTCATTGAAGAACCATTAGGAAAGTTTGGCTTTGACACTTCCCGGATCTCAACTGGGTGAAATAAAAATAATATAGAATAATTCATATTTGTTTGATTTGTTTTAATAATTTCAGATCTGTTCTGTTCACTTGATTTTGGAAAGAAAGATGAAATAATTTGGCTAGCTCCAAGTGTGCTATGCTGTAAAAATAGCACAATAAAATACTACAAACTTCTATTTTTCTCTTTTTTTCAATGTAACTGTAAGACAAGATTTCACCAAATGAAAGGAACACGATTTAGAAGTACCAAGCTACCTAATTAAGCAACAAATACTGCATCAAAAGGTGAGATTCAGCTCATTTTCTTTCTGACATCTGCGATTTCGACAGTTGCAGGAGTTTGTATTTTACACTCTGTAGTCAGGAAGGAGACATTTCAGGTTTAAAGTCATGTCCATGCTCAGAATGACATGAATCATGCTTTGAACCCAATTGTAAATATTAACTAGATCTCAATATAAACCTTGAATTATTCTCTCAAATAGGAACAGCTGATGTTAGTTGAAACACACAGAATTATTGAAGTCATGATTTATCTATTGGGTGTATCTTGCTATCATAGATTATGATAAATCACCAAAGAAACATAGGGGAAACTCTGGGAACATTGTGGGAACTGAAAAGCAGAGGACTTTCACACCGTTGCGATACGTTTACATAGACAGAGGTTTTAAACTGTTGAATTTTAGGCCTTGAAATATCTGGAGCATAGAAAGTTTCTGAGCTGCAGAAAACAGAGAACAAGCAACTATTGTACCCTGTAAGGCGTACGTGTATTGTTCATTGATTGGCTTAAGTAGATGCTTGTAAGCTTGTAGCATTAGCCTATTGGCTAAAGCAACGTGTTAAAAAAAGCCTAGGAACAAAGAGAACTTTGGCTTCTGTTATGGCATGAGTTTTACCATCTTTTATGTCTCTGCGTTCACTGAGACTGATAATGGAATAAAAAAAAAAACTCCTGGAACACCTCTCAGTTGCCCCATCCCGTTATTGTTAATAGATCCAATAGGAGGCCACTTGAGGGAAACATAACTTTAGGATTACATCAGATTTCTATTTTAGTATGTCTAGAGAAATACTAGTGCCAGTATATAAAAAAAAAAAGATGAGATTGCATGCAAAATTCTGTGCATTGACAGCAGGAAATGAGTATGTAAAGGGAAAAACAGCCAAAGTAGGCAGGAGCATAGACATCTAAATTGGCTGAGTTTGGTTTATAAGTTTTTTCAGCTGTAATATTAAATTAGAAATTAAAGCAATTTTTCTCATCTCTGAACTGTCGGTAAATTATCAGCCCAGGAGCGTCCAGACTGACAAGAAACCATTTTAAGCTTGGTCTGACCACTTGATATGAAAAAAATTATCTGATGGGTACGCTGATACTGAGTTTCTTTTAATAACAGCAATGCTAATGTCCAAATGCACGTATTTAATGATCTATATTGAATGTAAATTCTTATAGCAGTATTTTTATTGTGAAGACGGGTTACTGTGACTAGAAAAACATTTTGTCTTCAGAGGAGCTGTTGTTTAAAATCTACCTCTTCTATTTTATCTAATCTTTTTATTTAGGTATCATTATTTATACTGCATAAAAATATTTGCTTTAGTATGAATATTAATGTTTTCTGCTTATTGTTTAAAATTCAATTGTCTTAAAATCAATACACTAACTATAGAATTTTANTCGGTAAATTATCAGCCCAGGAGCGTCCAGACTGACAAGAAACCATTTTAAGCTTGGTCTGACCACTTGATATGAAAAAAATTATCTGATGGGTACGCTGATACTGAGTTTCTTTTAATAACAGCAATGCTAATGTCCAAATGCACGTATTTAATGATCTATATTGAATGTAAATTCTTATAGCAGTATTTTTATTGTGAAGACGGGTTACTGTGACTAGAAAAACATTTTGTCTTCAGAGGAGCTGTTGTTTAAAATCTACCTCTTCTATTTTATCTAATCTTTTTATTTAGGTATCATTATTTATACTGCATAAAAATATTTGCTTTAGTATGAATATTAATGTTTTCTGCTTATTGTTTAAAATTCAATTGTCTTAAAATCAATACACTAACTATAGAATTTTAACAGCATCTCATTTTGTTTTTATTCAGAAATAATCTTATTCCATAATCATTTGCAGTACAAACACATCTGTAATTTGTCTTAGCTTTGTCATTCTAAACCCATTAAGAAGCAAAGTAGCCAGCAGAAAGCTGTAGATGTGTTTTACAGATAAATCTTATCAGTCCTTACGAAATACCTTATAATCTTATTCACTTATATGTGACTCCCATTTGTTACCTGAAATTACTTCCTCTTCTGCAACACAATCTTAATACAGTTTTTGTTTTCTTGTCTCTTGATTGATCATAGCTAATAGGACTTTCAACAATCTTTACTTCACTAATCTAACTTTTCCTTAAATTCATCTATTATTTAGATAGTTAATCTTCCTTCAAACCCTTTCCTTACAATTTCAGATCTTCTCTCTCTTGTCTCTTCTGCAATTTTGATTGATTATGCTTTATCAGGGGAGTATTCACATCTTTTTCTCTGCCCCTTTGGGTTTCTAATGTAGTCCAACTTTCAAAAACTTTTCAAACTCCTGGGTGCCATTATCAATTTAATAGCTATTTTGATTTTCAAAGATTAAGATATAGCTCTAAATCTCAATATGACTTTGATTTCTTCAATGATTGCACATATCCTGCCTCTTGTATTTTTTCTGTATTACTTCAACTGAGGGTGACCCAAAAGAGCAGAATAACTTAATGATAGTCAATGGAATTTAAACAATATGATGAGAAAATAAAGCATATATCAAGACAAAAATACATTCAGAAGTTGTTTAAAATGCCTGTATTTACTGCATTAATATATGTACAATACTTACAATAAGAAAGACTGCAAATATTGTTATGAATGATTTAATATTCACTTCTGCTGTTCAGTTTTTACACTGGCTAAATAAGCTTTGTGTTATTGGACAGAAACTTGTGTTTAATTAGTCATAGAACCATACAATTCCCCGTCAGAGGAAGTGTTCAAAGTTAGGTTGGACAGGTCTTTAAGCAGTCTGATCTAGTCAAAGATGTCTACACTCATGGCAGGGAGGATGATCTGGTGTCTTGACTTTTAAAGGTTCCCGCCAACCCAAACCGTTCCTTCATTCTAAGATTCTAAAATGTTAAACAGTATTTGTCCTAGTTCACACCCTGAAGGACATCACCTGTGACTAGTTTCCCCTTAAACATCAAGCAAATTAAAAGGACTATAACTTTTTGGACACAGCCCATGTTTGCTGTCTGTAATCACTTCCCTGTCTTCCATATGTCTCAATATACATTACTCAACAATCTGTTCCACAATCTATCTAGTCACAAGGTGATGCTGACTTTTGGTAGTTCCAAAGGTCCTCCTTTTTCTCTTTTTAAAAATTATTTTGATATTCTCCTTTTTCCAGTTGCTGGGGACTTTGCCTCACTGACATTATTTTTTTAATATGATGGATTTATTTAATGAGGATTATGACAACAAGAACGTTGTGTCCACTCTTGAACAAATGTAAAAAAAAAAAGATTATGTCTCAAATTAAACTTTAAAAAAAGATGCTGGTTATTGGGATTATAATAAGTTCTTGTTAGTTTTACTGATATAAAAGATTTGAGAAAGAGTTTAAACATAAAGCCAAGTCCAGATGCAATACTGTTTAAGTGCAATTAACTAATATATATACTGATCTTTTGGAAATTAAGGTGTATCATTTGAGAGAAAGTCTATCATTAACTAAGAAATTATAGTGTGGGAGAGAGGCAGCTCTCCCAGATATGTCATCAAAATGTAAAAATATGTCATATGTCAGGTGTCATAAAAATGTAAAAAACATGACAAATACCATTTAACTTCAGTTTACTGCTAAAACAATCAAGCCTATATCCTAATATCTAGATTGTTTTATTTTTACCTATCAAAACTTCAAGCAAAAGTAATTCAGGCCGAACATAACTGTAGCCACATTTGTTGCAATACAAAATGTATTTATTTACACATAGGAGTCAGTTTTTCTTTAGGAGAGTGGGATTGATTCTGATTATTCATTTGAAAACTTTGCGGGGAAATACTGCTATGCAAGGGAGAGAATAGACACCACTAGGCAATGTCCAAACAGATCCATCCAGTTTAGTATTCATGGTCAGACTTCACTTACTTTGATTTCTGTATTTATATTGTTTTGCCTATTCTATCTAAAAAAATCCATTGCAGTTTCCTGTAATGGTTTTGCTGTCTTTAAATAGTCAAATTATCATTCCAATCTTCAGTGTATAATGTAAGTAGTTGAGCTTGGAAGCTGATTAACACATTTCCATATAAATCAGGAAACCTTTCAAAGAAGTAAGTATTAAATTTACATTTCTGTAATCACAAGACTAGTAAAGCATTGAACCAATGTCTCATTTACAGTTTATGTATTATCTTATTTGATAACTCCCAAACCCAACATGCCAAAAATCATGTGGTGGACACTCTAACTGTTGGGAAAATGACAGCAAACATGGAGGAAATCAAATGTATGATTATTCTGAAAGACACCTTTAATAAGCTGGCTTTTGCATAATACTGCATAAGACTTCTGTATTCACAATGCTCATTTCTCTTATTTGTCAGTGGATTTGGATTATACATCAGAAGAGCTGTTATCCAACATTCAGCATAATACAATGATTTTCTGAAAGAACGAATTTTGTTTATATTTTTCATTTTCTTTGAATACACTGAAAAGTGTTAAAATTTTCATATTTTTTTGTCTGTTTCAGTTTACACCATTAATTTACTATTTCTTTCTGTTGTTCTTGTCCCTCGATGTTTGTATGGACACTTTTAGACATTAATCTCTAATTAGTAGTTATAAAATAATATAATGCAAATAGCAATTTGAATTGCCTTAAAACACCAAATGCTCATTGCCACAAGGAGGATGTGTAACACTTCTGCATTACCAGAACATAACACGGTTGCTTGTTAGGGCAACTTTTATCTCCTGGTTTCTATTGTCACTATGAGAAAAAAAAAACTACAGGCTGGTACTACATGCCACAGAACAAAAAGGGACACCATGTTGCAGTGGCTGAATAGATAACACATGTCAGCTGTGAGAAGTACAGTGATTTACTTTAATGGAAACATTTGAAGTTGCTCTAAGTCACTTATCAGTGCCCAACAGCTTATTTCATTAGCATTTTCATATTTTCTTATGTTTTTAAAATCAGTCTGAACAAACAGTATAAAGAGCATGTGTAATTTACACTTTTGCAGTTTGTGAGATGTATTTTTTGGGAGGAAAAAGCAGGATTAATGTTCTAGTCTGTTGAGCTATAAGTTGACTCACATGAAAAGTATAATAAAATTCTAATGGTAGTGTTTTAGCTTATGATTAACCTGGCACAAAAATTGGAGGACACTGAAAAATCAGCAGTATAACAAAATGCTTAAGTCTTGATAAGAATAGTGGAGGCATGTTGATTGTTCATCACATAACTAAAGCTCCCTTTGAAGGAATAGAAGTTTCAAGGATAGATCTTACATTATGCAAAAACCCCAAACTAAAACCTGTTAGTATTCGCAGAGCAGAAAATAATTCAAAAGAAAGCAGCTTTTAAGCAAAAGAATCTTCATATATTTTTGCTAAGGAGAAATTTGCATATTTTTTAATAGAATAAATTACAGTTAGGAATTAAATTATGCTGAATTGTGTCTGGTTCCCTTTGCTTTTAGACATTATTATTATTATCATCATTATTATTATTCAATACAGTATGTTGTGCTCAGATTATCATTATTTATATAAAACTTGCTTTAACGTAAGCAAGCATCTTCCAATCTTCTGGACTCTTAACATTTCCTGCCTCTTGTTTTATCCACTCTTTCAGTCGGATTTCACTATAATCTCTGTTATTAATACTGATGAAATTAGGCCTGTGTTTTAGTTTTACAGTAAAACGCACACAAATATATTCCCCAATATAAGAGTGCCTGAAGTAATTAGTGAAGTTAATATTTGGAATCTCCAGAAATCTCACTTTTGTATCTTTTAAGTCAAGCATAATATCCACTGCCAAATAGATTTTACTTAACCTAATTGTTATACAGAATAAAATAAGGTTTATCTTGGACTTGGTTTTTTATTTTATTTGGAAGGGCAGAAGATGTTCTTTAGAGATACAAAAACAGATGATAAAATTGTAATTATGTGTTAAAATTGACTTTCCTTGGTGTGTTGGGTTTGGTTGGGATAGAGTTAATTTTCTTCACATGTATGTAGTTCTATTTCCAATTTGTTCTGAAAAGCACCCTTGATAACATAGAGATATTTTTGCTATTGCTGAAAGGTGCTTACACAGGGTCAAGACCTGTTTTGCTTCTCATTCCACACTACCAGTGAGGAGCCTGGGGTTGCTCAAGAAGTTGGGAGAGGGCATGGCTGGGACAGCTGACCCCAACTGACCAAATAGATATCCCATACTTTATGGTGACACACTCAGCATATGAATTTCCGGGGAAAGAAGAAGGAAGGGGAGACCTTCTGAGTTATGTTATTTGTATTCCCAAATCACCATTATGTGTTGCAGAACCCTGCTCTTCTGGAGATGGCTAAACACCTGCCCGCTCATGGGAAGCAGGGAATTAATTCCTTGTTTTGTTACTCATGTATGCTCTATGCACCACACTGTCTTTATTGAGACCCAATTGCTCTATGCACCACACTGTCTTTATTGCGACCCAATTGCAATTGTTTATCATGGTTGCTCTTTTGATTATTTCCCTTATACCACTGGACCTGGTGGGGAAAAGTGGCTGCACGGTGCTGTTCTGCCTACTGGGATTAAACTACAACATCTAGTCATGGCATTTGGCCAACCCTTAATCCAAAAAGCCTGAAAGTAAAAGGCATGTAAACCACTAAATTTGCCCTGACAAAGCAAAAAGAGAACAATGTAGTTTTGATCCTGAAGAAATATCAACACAAATTACTTCTTCGTGACAATCTATTATTAGGGTTATAAAATTTCAAAAAAAATAATGTCTTGAGAGAAAATAAACTGTTCGTCCCTATTATTTAAATTTCTTAGTAAGAATAGTAGCACAGCATACTGGTTTTGCCACACTAAAATATTGTGTAACAAAAACATAACCTTTACTCAAGTCTGAATTCACAATTCTAGCTTTTGAAGTATTCTAACAGATGTATCATGTAAGTTAAGTTGTCGCTGCTTGTAGATTTGTTTGCTCTGAGTTACTGTCACATTTGAGTGATTGACCATTTGCAATTTTGTCCTTGACCCTAATATGCAACTTCAGCAACAACAAACAACACATGATATAAATTTGTTTGTGATCAAGCATGTCAAGGTGAGCAAAATTCTCCCACTGCCACATGTATTCTTTTCCTGACTAATATGTAGTGGAAAGGCACAGTTATGTTTACGGAAAAGCAGGAAACTCAATTACCTACAGAATACATAGTGCACCATAGATCAGGCTTTACTTGGTTAAATAAAGCACTGTCTTGTGTTACTTTCTAATAACCCAACTATAATTACATTTCACAAAATAATATTGTCTTTTTGTTAAATATGCATTTCAGGTACTTTCAATATTCATGCCTTGTCCAAGTCTCCTAGAAGTAGTATGCCATGTCCTGAAATAAACTGACAATACATTCACCCCTAGTGTCTGAATCAAATATTTATATGGTAATTACATTCATATTGCAAATAACAGTAGAGCATTAAAACCTTCCAATATATCTGAGGTACAGAATCTATGCCCTTTCTTTCAGGAAACATGTAAGTGAAATCTCTTTAATGAAGCAATAAACTAGATTGTGAAATTCATTTGTTATCTTGTTTGATTAATTTATTATTATCAGTTGGAATTTGATACTGTGTAAAATCTGTCCCACCAGTTTCCTTAAACACATTTCCTGGTGATGAAAAACATTTTCTTTCCTGCTGTTACTTTATAATAAGGAAATATTATCTTAATTTAAGAACAAATCCTTTCATTCCCTCTACTACATTGATCACATATAAATCCAAATCTGTGGAAGAAGCAATATCCCCTACCTCAAAAGCAATTCACTGTTACGATGGGAAATTTAATTAAGAGCAAGTAGAAAAGCCCCAGTTATTCAAGCAGAATTCTGTGTTGCACCTCACAATGCACATATTATTTGGTCATGCAGATTAAAGATTGAATTAATTTTTTTGTTGTTTTTCACACCTGACAAATCAATTAGACAATGACATAAAGAGTGACAACAAAGGTTTAATGGAACTCACAGTAAACAAGACTCAATTATTGCACTGTCCCTATAGGGGGTGCACTCTAGGCAACTAGACTATAAGGCACATTATTTTTGCCTCTTTTTATTTTTTGTGTTCCTGTAGAGATTTCTATAGCAACTGAATTAAATTATAATAGCTACAGACTTTTATAAATTAATAATGCTGCAAAACTGGTTTGTCTGGAGATAGAACAGCTTTTCTTAATACCCAGAGAATGTTGAAATAGGAGAAGTACAGATACAGGGACAGCATAAATTTAAAGCACATGAAACAGTTGCTGCATTTGTTTTTCAAACTAGTTCTGAAGAGAAAGCTACATAAGCACTTTTACTACATTGTCCTGATATTCTCTGCAAAAAGGGTGTGCTGTTCTTTTAAAATATAACATTCTGAATTGTGAAAATATAGTAAAGCATGAGCTTGTTTCTAGTCATGTTCCTTCTGCAATGAAAATTTTGTTGTATATACGCATGACTGAAAGGTGGCTACGGAGCGAAAAAAGCTACCTATTAAACTGTGATCTACGTCCTGTGAGAGTTTAAGTGTACCATGCAAATCCCTGTAGACTGATAAAATTCAAAGGTTCTATGCCTATTATAACTCTTTTAAAGCCATGCTTCCCATTAAATGTATAGGTGTGAATATCATGATGTGTTTCTGATGTGACTGCTGTAAGAGCTGGTGTTGCAGAGGTTCTTATGAAGGACTCAGATGAACAACCTCTATTTTACAAGTAAATCTTCAGACATAAAGTTTCTTACTGAAGTACCTCAAAATATAAGAATGACATCTAAAGTACCTTCCCTTTCATCCTCAAATTGCTTAGAGGCTTATAATTCTGATTATGAGGAAGGTAAAAGCAGTTTGCTATTTATAATACTTTAGTGTAAGCAAACTGCGATTCCTCCCTGTTCAAAATCAGAACAAAGTCAGTTTCTTCTAAGGGAAATTTTAGAGCAGACTTAAACAATAATTTAATAGCTGAAATCAGGATGACTTCAGGAAAATGACAGCTCAGATTAGTGTCTGGAAAACAGATTTTTCTACTATCATTTAAAATGAGATATTATCAGCATATAATATCAATAGAAGTGAGGATTTAGTAGAAGTAGAGACTGCAAGGCATGTATACGATTCAGTGTTTTAGAACAGAAAGACTAGAATGCATCAGGGTTGTAAATATTAAATTAAGTGAAAACTGACTCAGCACTGGTTCCAAAATTGGGGTTGTTCATAGATAATGACTGCATGTGCATAACAGGGGTTTATTCTAGTCCTGATCCTTGTTATATGCAAAAAAACATAATCTTTTAATAATCAAAATGGAAAAGAACAATAAAAGAGGGACAAATTAGGAATGAGACCATTTACTGATATCAGGGTGACAAACTGTAAAACAGTAATGAATACCAATTATTGAGATGAACTGTAGAACCATATTTTTATACTGAGTATATAGTCTGATGAGTATTGTGGCAATTGGTCTAAAGTACTTCAAAAATTTCAGAACAGAAAATGGCATGCAAAAGTAAAGAAGTTACAATGACAACTGATCACACTGTCATTGAAACTCTGCTTAAACTATACTGATCTGGAATAAATGACTCTGCAACAAGTACCTCTCATTTCAGACTAATAAGCTGAGGTACAATGTCTTGTGCCTGGATGCTGACAAAACATTAATTTACACTAGAAATGTTGAGTTGCATTTTAATGGTGATGATAGCAATATGCTGTACTTGCAATCTGTGGTGGAGAATTCATCACTAAAAATGTGTGCTCTACTAGTAGAGACATTTATCTGGTCCAGAATCAACTAATTCAAAGAATTAATGTGACCTGTGTTATGTTGAAGTCAAGCTACTGTGTCCTTAAAGTCTTGTAATCTGTGTATCTGTTACAATTGGTCAAACCACAGACTGGAATAATACTTCTGGAGAGTGAGGATGATAGAATCCTGACTGCACACTGTAAAATAGAAGTTCTTGCCAATCCCAAAATTTTCAAGAAGGAAGTACTTAGGCTTTTTTGAGAGAGATTAATCTCATCTAAGTTGACAGCTGTCATGGAGTAACCCAAATTTGCAGGTAGGCACCACCCACCTGCTCACTCTGCTTCCCCCATCACCCTGAGAAAAACAGGGAAAGAGGAAAGAAATAATACAAGAACAGCTGAAGATCAAGATTTTAAAAAGAAAGTTAATTAAGTGAAGGATAAGTGGAAAAAGATAGGAGAAAAAAAAAATGATACAAAGTGATGCAAAGGCAATATGTAGTCAGACTGATACTCTGAGAGTTCCTGAGCAAAAGGTTGCAAATCCTCCTAAAACTGCTTCTCCCTAGTTTTGTTGAACATGGCATTAGGTACATGGAATATTTTTTGCTTAGTTCGTGTCATGTCTGGTTGTGTCTCCTCCCAATTATTGTGCTGCCCCAATTTATTCACTGATGGATGAAGTGAGGAGCAGAGAAGGCCCTGATGCACACAGAAACCATTCAGCAAGTGCTAGAACACTTGTGTCTTATCAATTTTGTTTTGATCAAAAATATAAATAACACCAATGGCACCATATGCAGCACCACAAACAAAATTTTCTCTGTCATAACCTGTACAACAGATAAGAGAACTGGGCTTTTTATTTATTTCCATGAACAGTTTGCAGTCCCATCAATCAATTTGTGCATATAAATTTTGCAATTTCAAACCCAAGTTATTGTTTTGATATTTCAGTAGAATGTCCCACAATGTCTATATTTACATTTATTCTCACGTACACACTTCAGCACTGTTACTGTGGTTTTTCACTGACTTCATTTAGGCTTTAGGAGTCTTTAAAGAGAGTTATTACATGTTCAATATTTCCACAGATGGCATAAATAAAGAAGCTGAAATAACAATTCAGATATCTATACTTACTTCGTTGTACATGTTTCTAGAGTTTTGACTATGGTTTTTTTACTATTAGCAGCTGACATTCATTTAGATGCTTCATTCAGACAACTAAAAGCAGTTATCTCTTGTTTGGAATTCAATTCACTTCCTCAATCATTACTGAAATATCTTCAGTGCTGACAACATCATCATTTATTCCATCTTTGCCAAATTTCAATTTATTACAAAAAGCTTCTGAAGAGATTAACTTTGTATAACCTCTCTGGTACAGTTTTCAGCTCATTATTAGAAATATTGTTTGTTTTTTCACGGTATTGTTTGATTTGTATTACTGTACTGTTAGTCTTGCATTGACTCTTCTGATACTGCTTCGCCTTGCTGCTCCCCTTGTCCAGATACTAGGAACCTGGATTATCTTTCACCAGGTAACACTGTTAGCCTAAATTCAAGCTCTTTACTGATATTTGCTCAGCAAACACAAAAAACAAGGTGGTAAGATATTGATCAATATATTAGCTTTACTGGCAACTGATTTTCTAGATTTCTCAAGCAGATTAGACCCTGTTTGAAATACTGCACAAAACTTTAACATGAAAAGCTGCTCCACCATTTGGATATCCTTTTTTTTTAAGCAGTTTTGGATCTTAATACTGAACTAAACTTGCTCATCAAAATGGATGCAATCCATGTAATTTTTATGGGTGAATTTGGATTTAAAACTTCAGATTATATTGAGAAACTTGTTACAATCTCATAAACACTTTCCTAAAGACCAGACTTCAGTGCCATTAAGATGATTAAATGGTAGCAGCATCTCATATAGGCGGAGAAAGAAATGTGATTATTCAGACTAGAGAAAAGAGGGTTCCATAAGATCTTATCAGTGTGTGCTAAAAAATGATTATTTAAAAAGACCCAACCAGACCCTTCTCAGTGGCAATCAGTTACAGGACATGATACAACTTGTACACGTTGGAAAAAACATAAATATAGGGAGCTGGAGACTGGCCCTGCTATGGCATCTCTGGGGCGTGGTCTGATGGCCCTGGGCACTAAAATTGTGTCATGAGACATGGGCAGGTGTGGGGAGGCCCCGAGACATCAGAGTCCATTAGTGCAATCAGGTGCACTAGTAAATGTGCACTAGTAAATCTAATGGGATCCATGGGATCCTTGACATCTGGTTTAAAAAGTGATAATTATTTTTTAGACAAATGTCACTTAATGTCTATAATTTTCAGTTCACTGACACCTAAATTTAACTTGGACATTCAACTTTCCACAACTTTTGTTCTAATCTCAAAACTATAGAGTAAATACATTTTCTTTTAGTTGGACTGTCTCCATTATGTAAAATATATGGGTAAAATATTAATTGGTATTAAAGGCTTGTCTGTACCATTTAGAATTCAGTATTACAATGAGATCCCTTGACTAGCAAGATTTAGATTAAATTTTTTTGGCTTAATATTCTGTCTATACTCCTAGTTTGTCTTAGAGGTCTCTATGAAGTAAAATTTTCTTGGCTGTAGAATTACACTTCCATGTACCTCTAATACAAAAGATAGTTTTCTAAAAGCTAGTCTGGAAGTTTTTGACTGGTGCTCAATTATTACAATTATATATATAGACACAGTGAAACAAGGCCCCAGTAACATGTAGTTTAGAGTTCAATCCTGACTCTGTAGGAAAATGGGAATGTGGGTTCAGGCCTTGAGGCCCTCTGTCCCATAGACCAAGAAATAAATGATGTATATTCCTCCACTGGTAACTCTCATTTTGAAGACCTCCTTTCATGTATTGTTTCTCAGATACCCAAAAGAAGCTGTCTCTTTAACTTTACAATACTGTTGCAAATAAGCAAAATTTTAAAATCCAGTGTTTCATTTCCATAGGAAGAGTAAAATCTGTCTTTCCCCACTCTTCCAAGATGTCTTCTGCTGCTGAACTGAGAAGTCACTAAATTTTCCCACAATTTTCATAAATATCTTAATTAAATGTTAAACCAAATCCATAAATGGGTATTTTTTTTCAAGTTAAATTTAAAAAAAAACATTCCAGAAGGAAGGATATTCTTTATATAGTTATGGTTAAAACAATATCACCATGCCACAAATCAGTTTTCAAGTCATTGTGTCCTACCTGGCCCAGAGGCAGGGCTAGCATTGACCATGGAATCATTTAATATATACTTGATGCTTTAAAAATAAGGAGAAAATATATTTTCTGATTCTAATACTATTTCTATTGTATTTTTCTATTATATCATTGTTATCAGTACTGCATACATTATTTTATGATTAGTGTCATGCATATATCTCATTTTATTTTAATATTAATATAAATAGTATTGCAGAAGCCTCTTCCTTTGATACTTTCCAGTAACAAAGTTTTTAAAAGTTTTTGAATTCTGCAGCTGAATAAGGAATAGTTTCTGATGTGGTTATTTAAGTCTTGAAATTTAATGGCATAAAGAAATGCTCTCTTGAGGTATTTCAGCTAGATGATTGCAGGTACTCCTTCACTGAAAAATGTAAGTAATGCAACAGGGGTATTTTTGTCATAATATAATCATATCCCTTAGGCTGTAAAAGATACGAGATTTTGCAGAATATCTATAATTCCCAAGGGGAGTGATTATCTCCTGACAACTACCCACTAGATTCGCCTTGCTGCTTTTATAAGAAGTCTGCATTGTGTGAGATAATGCAGCTTAATTTCCTAAAAGATAAAGTCAGTTTGACAGCAGTTTCGGCATGTTTCACATGAAATAATCTGTCATTATGAAATAATGTAACATTAACAATGTTCTCTAGATATTGAGAGTCCTCCCCCAATTCAGTGATCCAGAGTAATAATAAAGATGAGAAAAGTGATGTGTTCAACAATCTAAGGATATTGGGAACTTACAATAATAATAGGGAAATATTGTGGAAATTCCACTATCTATAGAAAGATACAGTATTTTTTGTGGTGGTTTGCTTGGGGTTTTTGTTTTGTTTTGTTTTGTTTTTCTCCTAGAATATTGTGGTAAGTAGAGTTCAATACTGTGCTTGCAAGAGTACAGACAAAACTGGACTACCTTTAGTCTAGCTTTTTGGGTAACTGTAGTGAATAACAGCCCTTAACTTAGCAATGTCAAATGCAACTTGTTTCCTCATCTGATTTTGAAGTTCTTTCTAAAAGTCACTGCTAGAAGTCTGCTGATATACAGTCTATCCATTAAAAACAGTTTACTGTGTCCCAGTGAGTCTGCATTATGGCAGACTTAGTTGAAAACAAACTGTAGAACAAAGGATGACATACTTAGCATAAGTGACATATTAAAACTTGGATATTAACTAATAATCTAAAATCATCACTTCAGCACTGATAGGGAAAAAATGTATCCAGATAGTAAATCTTATTATCCTTCATCTCAAATTAAGAAAAAAATTTATTGGTTTTTTCCCCAGTATATAAATTCATCTTTTAAGAAACACATTTTTGTTACAATCATCCTTCTCTAGACTCTAAATTGTGTAAATTGTGTAAATCTCCATTGAAGTTACATTTTGCTGTTAGTATAAATATTCCAAAAAGTAAAAGATGGTGTCATCAGCTCTTCCTTCACACTGATGCAATAAGAGATCATTCTAATACCTAGTATCACAGCGCTATACTTTTGAACAATTAATGTGTTAGAAAAATCCAAAGAAAAAAATACCCCACCCACCTGCTTAATCACACCCAGAAGACAAGATAACAAAAATAGCAAATAGAATCTCAAATTCACAAAATTCTATTTAATTAAATTTAATTAAGACCATTAAATTTAAATGACAAAGAATCTACTTCTTCTTTCCAAATTGGCACTTTCAAAAGAAATACTCATAAGAATAGTGGTTCCAAAAATAAGTAACAAAGGATTTGCTAACAGATGTAAGTTTGTGTCTTTTTGTGTCTTTATGCTGAATATTTTAGTCACAATCACTAAACATGAAAATGGATTAATTCTTATTCATACTAGCACATTATATTTATTGGCTCAACAGGCTGAACTGGGTTGGATATCAGTATTAGAAATTACTTTGAACAATGTTTGTTGGAATCAGGGGAAGGACTAGTAGGATATTGGATTATTGGAAAGCTAGAATGACAGAAAAATGTTAAATAAATAAGAATACTTGTCAACTCTTTTAAAAATGCATTTCCTTGGCTAGCTTCATGCTTTTTGGCTCTGTTCTGCAAATGTTCATAGCAATTGAGTTATACATACACAAATTACCAGAGAAATTAAATTTGTCTCATGTGCAAGTAATATTGGTAGAAATACATTTTCTTTTTGTTCACTCAGAGAATACCAACAGTAGCATATAAACTACTTGAACAAGTAGATCTTAAAAAGAACAACCAAACAGCTAGGAAAAGGAGCATAAAATGCTACAAAGAATGGCTGGTGGGAAATGAAGCAATGATCACTGCAGAGTAAATTTGGGGTAATGAAATAGAAAGGTACACGACGACGTCCTTTCCTTAGTCTTAAAAAAGGAGAAAAATCGAAAGGTAGGAAATTAGTTCCTAAAAAATATTTATACAAGTGATCCATTTAATTATTAAGATTAAATTAAATTTTCTCTTGGAAAAGGTCAGAATGGTTCATATCTAGCATTTAGTTCTATGGGCTTATAAGAAGAGATAATTTTACATAACTGAGCTTACTAAGGTTTTTTATCAGCTTTGAGAAACAGCAGGTTGGGAAAAAAGGACAAGATGGTTTTAATATCCAAGATGTTACCAGAAACTTAATAGGCTCATGGACCAGGCACTTTATATAGCACACAATGCAGTCTTTCATATATGTGTAGTAAATCCAACGAACTAGATTTCCTTCCACACATGCAGATCAGCCATGCAAGACATATGCATTTGAAGTAGTATTGAAACATTTTAAATACTGTAAATTCACTTTCAGGCCCTCTTTCAAACAAAATCCCTCATATATGCACCCCAGCAAAAAACATGTACTTGGAAGACATAATGTAGAAATGCTAGGCAAAATTCATAGGGCTCAAGATTTTGCTGTCTGAAACTGAAAATTTTGTGCTCCATGGAACTTTGTATTAAGAAACCACCAGTATTTCTGGGGATGCTAACAGACCCTTAAGTAAAATGAAGTCTAGTTTGATTCCAGCAGAGTTAAAAACAGTGGCTCTCAAAGGGGCTGAATTCCTTCCATGCTTTCTGGAAAACTAAAACTATCTGCAAGATTGATAAGGAATATTTGTCGACACATTTGCTATTTCATGAAAGGTAAGGTTTCTCAAAGACATTTCCCTAACCATGAAAAATTAAAGGGATTTTAAGCAATTTGTAATGCAGATGAAGTAGGAACTACCTTCAATCCCTAAAGTATCCTGGCTAATTAATGAAGTATTTATTTTACATATTTTTCTTCCAAGCCTTTGGCATTGTTTGACAGTATTCTTTATATGGACTTATTTCCCCAAACAATATTCCTTCTCTGAAGAATAATTATACCTTCATTACACAGCACTGTACATGCCCAGACAGAAACAATAGTTCACAGTTTAAAATTCTTGTGGTTTACCTCCTGTAGTCCTGAAACATGGGGTTGCAGTTTGGCAATTTAATAATGCGGGGATACCTCAAGTGAGGGGGAAAAAGGAAAAAAAGGAAAAAAAAAAGAAGAAAAAAAAAGACATAGAAAGTAAATAGTAAATATTTTGTTAAAATGAATAACATTTGAAGAGTGATTTTAGAGAAGTCTTGACTCATGGGCTGGAGGAGGAGATGTACCCCTCTCTTCAACATAAGTCAGCTGTATTTTGAATTCATAGGTAGGATGAAGGATTGTACTCAATGTATATTATTATATAAGTTATGAGAAAACTACTTTTTCTAGCACTTTGGCAGTTTACTTTAAAATGTCAAGTCACACTTTCTTAATTAAAGGCACCACTAGTATTTAGAATTATTTCTAAGACATCTTTGAATGCTTTCTGCTTAGAAGTATGAAAGTTTAATATTAAGACAAGAAGAATCACCAGACAGAAATCAATTATTGGAGAGTATAGCATGACTCTGAAGCTCTTGTTTTGTAATAGTTTTTCAATAATAAAATTTTGCCATGGAAACATTTTTGATTTTAATGGAGTTGAGAAATTTATGTATTCTGTTTGCTAGAGGGATAGTAACCTTGGCACTTGTGATATGGAAGAAATTTGAATATACATAATCATAAAATGCAATTCAGAAGGGAAATATGTCTGATATTCTGACTAAACATTTCAAACTAAAAAAAGTAAATAACTTTGGAACCAATGTGAAACTATAAGAAAGCAAAATGAATTCATTACAGAACTTGAATTGTCTAGATGTAAGTTCAGTATGTCTCTAGATTTCTACAGAAAGAGATACTTTTTCAAAACAAGAGACTGACAATGTTGACAGGAAAGAGAAAAAAACCCCAAAACTATAAGACAATAAAGGAGCGATTAAGCAAAGTTTTCTCTCTGAACAGAGAACTCACACATCTTCTGAAAACATGGTTTACACATTCTGAAATATTTTTAAGGTTTTCTGTCTACATAACATATATTTTTGAAATTTAAGGCTAGTGTTCATGCATTTTGATTTTTTCTCATTGAAAACAAAAACAGTAAAAATAACCTTTTTCATCTTGTCTATCTTTGAATCTTGCCTCACTTCAAATTCTTAAGTGATATAGATTATACTCCTACCTCCATATTTTTAAAGAAAAATGAAAATTGTGCAATATTTTTGGTATGAGTGATCCATTAGGGTGATGTTTTTCCAAAATAAAAAAAGTAGAATATTTTTTCTTATGTATTCTTCTGCTAAGTACTGATATTACATTGAAATAAAAATTGAGTCTGTTATGAAAATTTGGTCCTAGCCTGTTCTGATTCAACCATTTAGTGGGATTTTTTTATTTTTAGAGTAATCTAATTTTACAATGAATAGCAGTCTTCAAAACAGGACTAGAATTCCCTTGCAAGGAATCAAAAAAAGAATTTGATAAATAAAGTGGCTTGTAATATCACTAGAGTTAAGCCAAATACTCCTATAAACCTTTAGACTTCTATTTCACCAGACTCACATAGCTCTTAATTATTTAGAATAGAGGGACTGTAGTTATTGACAATATAGGAATTTTGGTGCATAAAATCAAAAGTAAACAAATATACTGTACTAACTGTAATCCCACAAAGTTCAAAAACACAATTTAGGATTCTAAATCCAAACTGATATTCTGAAAAGTCTTATGCAGCCACTATCAAACTGACTAGTTATTTTGGATTGCCAAATTTTGGATTCCAGCTATATTGGTATAAAAATTTAATTTTTCAGTTACCCTGATGCCTGAAGTTTATGGTGCAATATATCCTAATTTGAATTCTGCTGAGACAGTTAAACTCAGTCACTGAGCCAAGACCTAGCAGTCAGGTGTTTTGGAATCATTGCTAAATCATCTGCAAATATGTGCTATTAGCCCTAGGAAGAACAAATGATCTGAAAACATTAGTGATCAAAGCATTCTTTCAGGATACATGAAGGATGTCTGTTTCCCCATGCTTCTGCCTCAGACAATTTAAATTTCTGAGTGCAAAGAATGAGAATATCAGAAGATTACAGAATTATTGACCTTGTAAATTCAAAGAAGTTTAACTGGGCCAGGTTGCTCAGGACTATGACCTGTTGAATTCTGAATATCTTCACAGACGGAGATTCCACTGCATCTCAGGACAGCCTATTACAGTTGCTCAATTTCAAAGTAAAAAAAAAAAATATTCCTGTGCTCAGATGGAATTTTATCCTTTTTAATTTGTTCCCATTTCCTCTGGTCCTGTCAGTGGACACTACTGAGAGGAGTCTGCTTGCCATTTCTTCATTCTTTCAAATCAGGTTTCTATACGCAATGATGAGATCCCCTTTGAGCCTTCTCTTCTCCAGGCTGAAGAGCTCCAGCTCTCTCAACCTCTCCTCAAATGTCCATCCCCTCAATGATCTTAGTGGCCTTGTGATGTACAAGCTGCAGTAGGTCTGTATCTTTGCTGTGCTGGGGATCCCAGAACTGGACACTGTACTTCTGCTGTGGCCTTACCAGTGCTGACTAGAAAGGAAGGGTCACCACCCTTGACCTGCTGGGACACTTCTCTTACTGCAGCTTTGGGTGCCCCTGCATTTCTGTGTGACAAGGGACCACTGCTGGCTCTGGTTCAACCTGCTGTGCACTAGAATGCACAATACAGAATGTTCCTCTGCTGTAAAGCTGCTGTCTAGATACTCATGGGAGTTACATGGCTACAGAAAAATAGTTGATTTTAATATAAATATATATTCATATATGTATGTGTGTGTATGCATGTATGTATGCACACATAAATACATATACATATAGATGTAGTTCCATGTATATTTATACAGCTATATTTACATAGTTACATAGATATTCTAGGAGACATATTCCATTCAGACATATCAAACTTCCTTCAGTGACAGATTCCTGCTCATCTTGACATAGTTACCTAATTCTTATTGTGTTCTAAAGACATCTAATCCTCTTAAAACATAATTTCACTGTGCTGGTAGTGAAAAACAAAGAAGAGTATTTCTTCAAATGGAGATGTGTTTTTCAGGTGTGATACTTAACAAGGATTCTGTATTTAATTATTTATTCAGCATAATAGTAAGGGCTTTATAAACACTGTAAAGTTTATAAATTAAGTACATAAATAGATAAAATATATTAATTATAGCTGTCTACATATAAACTAAGGTCTGAATATGCTAGACAGGGAAGTGGGCTCTCATGCTGCAGTGACTTAATTGACTGTTTTGCTCAGGAGCTATGGTGAACACAAATATTTTCACTTCATCCATTCAATCACACAGAAGACAGCTTGTTTTAAACATGGCCAAGTCACTGAGGAGAAAAGTCATACTGCAGTTGAACTGTTGGTATGCAAAGTGCCAATCTGATGTCCAAGGACCAGGTTTCTCTAAAATATGGTCAATGTAGACATACAGGCATTTTTTGTAGACAATCACAATATTCTCTGGTCTGAGAATTCTGCCAGTTGTTGACAAAGATTTTTTTAAATGTTATTTTACAAGGGGTTTTTTGTGAGTTTTTCCCTTTTTAAGTTTACGTAGTAGATGTACAGAGAAAAATGGAACCACAGAAATGTTTCTCACTCAAAGACTTGAAGATCTAAATCTTCTCTGAGTCTTGTATAAATATGCCTATTTCATTAGCACCTAGACTTCGCTGGTCATTTTAGAATAACAGAAGATAAAAAAGTTTGTTTGGCTTTATGCTATCCCAGAGGAGTATTTGACTATTTCCCTTTTTTTTTTTTTTTAGTGCTTTCCCATATGTCTGTTTCTTAGTCCTTTTCTTCTAGCACTAGTATAATTTCTCTTCGTGGTTTTTGTCATTCTCTTGTCACATTACTTGTTCATCTTGCTTTGACTTGTATGGCTTTACTTAGGGCATTTATTATCTCTCTATTTAGAGACTTAGTGTATTTCAATACCAATGTTGTAATATAGCAATACAAGGCATATTCTGTTCCTGTAAGTTTTAGCTGTCAGAAGTATGTAAAAAATAAGGTGGTCATGACAGGAAAGTGGTAAGAATAAAATCAATTGCCTGTTGTCCTGAGCTGATTTCTTGTTGTGATTTAGACTTTTGGTTATGTTTCATAGCATCACATACAGATTTAGGAAAGAATCGTGCACTTCTGAGTGTTTTGTGCAATAATGACACAAAATTAAGGATGACAGATTAGCAGATAAAACACTTAAGATCCCTCACTAATCAACCACATTAAGCCAATTAATATAATTAAACCTTATGTGTCTAGGTTAAGAAAAAAATCTGTCCTTTATTGGTTCACAAAATCTGGGAATATCATTTACAAAAATGTAGATATTGGTCATAAAGATTAGGAAAAGTGACTTTATATGTATTTGAGGAGCAATGCAAAACTAAAACTGTAGAAACTAAATGTGTGCATGTGTTCTATGTATGTTTGAAAAAGGAGTGACACTAAGGAGTGTGACTGCCCTGCAAGTATTTCAAACAGACCAAAATCAGCAGGTACTTTTTAATGCACTAAGATAAGCCACTTAAAATAAGTCTATATAGGAGTTTCAGGCCCAATTCTGCACATAGTCAAGTCAATGAGAATTAAGCCACTAATTTCTAAGAGATTTAGATCAAGCCCAGAATCAGATTAAGAAAATAAATGTTGCAAAAGAATTCCTGATCTTTTCTAAAAGTATCCAAGTGCCGTTCACTCAGTGTGACCCCAAAAAACTTACTGGAGAATCGAAAAAATGAACTGTGTAATTTGATACCAAATTAATCCACCTGGACCAATTAACCCAGATAAGGCTTCCAGACTCAGCAATGTAATATCAACAGAAATAAAATCATAAAGGAGAAAAAGGTTGAGTGAAGAAAACTTCTTAGGAAAATCAGAAGAGAATTAAGGATTATTATAAAAAGGCCTGAGATCAAAGATCTTGCAGATAAATTTCCATCAGAGTTCAGGATAATACAAATTATTTTATAATACTTATAATTCACTGATGCACTGAAAAGAAGTTGGCAAAATACTGTACTCGGTGAAATCTTTGGTTTTTTTTTTTATTTTGCTTTTTAGAGAGGAAGAAGAATAATTTCTGCTAAATTTTCTGGCATTTTAATTGGGTAAAATTAACTGGAACATTTGTATCCCTGAACATCTGCAATTCAACTAAAGCACAGTACACAAAATGTTTGATTACTGGAACAGGAACTGTACATTCATACAAGTTGTGGGCTTCTATTGCTTACTGGAATCCCATCTCCTTTCATTTTTTAGCAATTGAAATTATGACAAAATATAAACATGGAAAATTAGAAAGTCTTGTGTTTTCCTTGAAGAAACTTGAAACTTAATTCAGTTCTCATATTAGCAAAAACAGCATCTGAAGTAGTTGATAAAATGTCCACTAGAACCCACATTGTACAAAGAGAAGCAGAACAAATGCAGGCCAAATTATCTTGAGCGTGTTTGGTCATGAAGAGGTACATGTTGGCATGTGTGAAAATTGAAGGGAACAGTTCCAGGTTCATGTTGCATAACAGTTAATGCATAAACTGAATGGTGACACTAAATATATTTTTTTTTTGTTGCTCTTTTCCTTTTTCACTTTTTTTCCTCTCCCTCCAAGAAGTTCCCACTTTCATACTAGTGTCATCTAGATTTTCCATTTTTAGGATCAGCAAACTCACACTTAGTGTTGTTCACACAGTTTGCTGGCAATGTCTATTCTCCTTGCTTACAAGATAATAACAAAATAAATACATTAAAATGCATTCCATAATATAGGTAAACTATGTAAATATTCCAGATCATTATGAGCTGGACTAGAAATTCAAGCTCAGATAATTTTATTTAAATACACATATTTCACAACAGCATTGCTAGCATAAGTAATGCTTTCATGAATATAGAGGGCAAATACAGGCTGTTAATGTCTTCAGAAATTCATACTTGTACACCTTTAACTCAAATAATAAAACTGGTGATTTGTATTTGGACTAGTTTCAGAAATTCTTTTTATAGGAAAATAACTGTAAAAAATAATTTTATTTATATGTATTTGAGTGTACATTATACTTAGTTGCATTTTTTTTTTAATTGAAATAGCATTTCATGAGAAAGAAAGCAGAACTTATTACTGTCTTTTCCCAGGCTCATTATAATCCTAGTCATAATGATATCATCTACACACAGAATTAATGTGGCT
Source organism: Alaudala cheleensis (assembly GCA_013398995.1). Classification (NCBI taxonomy): domain Eukaryota; kingdom Metazoa; phylum Chordata; class Aves; order Passeriformes; family Alaudidae; genus Alaudala; species Alaudala cheleensis. The sequence goes on from VWYE01004103.1 coordinate 123,778, forward strand.
AAATCTTCATTTCATCAAGATTTTCAAGTGCACTAATTTGCATGATGCAAGAATAGTAACAGTAATCTCCTTTCCTCAGACAGATTCATCAGTATTTGGGACTTTGTAAGTGAAACCAAAAAAGAACAAGATGGAGTAAAGGAGACAAACAGTTCTACTGTAATTCAATCTTAATAAGAAATTGTGAATTCTTAATAAAGTCTTTTCCAGTCTACTTTCTGTGTCTGTAGAGCATACTGGAAGTTAAAACTGTATTTTTAATGATTTGTTCCAGTATGTTTCCTTTAATAGAAATTAATAATAATTTAGTCTCCAATGTTCTTAGCAAATATTCAGTGGCAGATAACTGAGAGCTTCATGCTGACAGATGGAAGGATGAATAGATGGAAGGATAGAACTAGATGGCTGAGAATGTAACTCATGATGGAAATCATTATAGTTTTTTGTAACACAGTGAATTTGATAAAATCTCATTGTTCATAAATGTAGCTGTAAGTAAGGAAATTCAGATGTAATAGCTTTTGAGAAGATTTGAAGCTGTCCATTTCACAGCATGTTTGGAACTGAGATTTAATTAGGTCTGGCTCTGCTGAAATTTCATTCAGGACAAGGAGACACCAAAATTGAGTTTGGTGCAATTCAGCCTTTTGATTTGGTTTTAAGTCTGAGGCATCTTTGGCCTCATTTATTTTCATAAATAAACTAAACATTGTTTCATTGAGTATATTTATCTAAGATCACTGCTCTTGGAAGAGGTATGAAATATTTTAAAATCTTGTCTAAGTGCTTCACCCTAGGACATTCTATGGAACTTTTACTGTAACAAGGAACCCATTGCAGAAAACTCTACAGAGAAGTTGAGGGTATTTGGATCTCTGACACTAAAAGTTCTCATTAGCTTTAATAGTGTGCTGCCTGGTCATTAGGCCAGTATTTTATGCCTTTTTATCCCTAATGACTTGCATTAAATATTATAAGGAAAAGAAAAAGCACATAAAGGAAATAAAAAAAATCATTTTTATTATTTTTATTCAAGACTTCTACATGCTTATCCATAATTTATCAGACTATCTCATTTTGTTATTTTTTTTTATCTACTAAAATACATCAAATTAGAAGTATTCAATTAATTACAAAAGAGATAACCATAGGTAAAACAAATAATGATTATTAGGAAATATTTGTAACAACTTTTTAATTTTAATTACTAGAAGTATTAAAAATTCCAATTATATTTCATACACTCTGTATAATTTTTTTGTAAAGCTATAAATGGAATTTTTTTGATCTAAAAATAACCTATTGATTTATATACTTTTAAAGGAACTTGCTGACAGCTCTGAGACAAAGCTTTCCTTTCTTTGACCTGCCTCTGTAGAACATTTTATTCTATATAATATAGCGTCTATGTAAAAAATGCCCCCATTCTAATTGTTTGAAATGTGCATGTTTTTCTTTGATGTTTCTTTATTTTCAGTTTCTTTTACTGCATTATTCTTTCTAGGGGTTATGAAAACTCTAATTAGATGTTGTTTTAAGTCTATTAATTTTCTGCTTTTGAGAATAAAACCATTGGGTCACAGAGTTGTCTCATGCTCTGTTTTTCCTATCTTGTCATGACAAATCTATAAAATTCATATTTCCACACTGATAAAAATTTTTTTAGAAACCAGTACTTCCTGGTACATGCTACACTTCTGGAAAATGTAATTTTCAAGTGCCATTGACACTAGACAGAAAAGATGAAATTGGAAGAATTTGCATCATTTTGGTCTATTCAGCTTTTCAACAGTGTTCCATAACCTTTTGCACACTCTTTCTTTGAAATCAAAAAATCAAATTTCCATATTTTAAAACACACTTCTGCACCTGGAACAAAACCTGTGCAACATATCATACTTTACACTTAAGTAATTTAAAAAACCCAAACCTGTAAAATACTATTCTGTTGACTCAAGAGGAGAAACAGGGCTAGGTGAAGTGGGGAGAAAGTCTAGTTAATATGCGCTTTAGAAGATGCGGTCACAGAACGGTGCTTGTGTCATCCACTCAGCGCATATATATTTTTTTTGCTGGCCACAGGTCTCTTCCTTGAAAAAAATACAGTGAGCAATCTGAACACAGCATACATTTAGCAAGCACAGAACAAATATTACTTTAATTTTATTTAAATAGAACCTGAAGATTATTTGAAGAATGCTCTGAGGGCTCATTGTTTTTAAAAAGATGAAAAATTTATTTGAGAGAAAATTTCCTCATTCAATATTCAAGAGCAACATTTTAAGTATATTTATGTGAAAATTAGATTTTTAAATCTAAAAAGAATTAACTTGAAACTTGTTTTAGGAATGAAATCATCTTTATGACAACTTAAGTACTACTTGATCTTCCTAGCTATCTTTTGCAGATGCATAAAAAATGTAGTCTACAGACTGTTCAATGTTCACAAAAATTAATTGCCAAACAAAGCAGTCCTTCAACTCCTTGAGGTCCACAAATAATTCACTTAATTTATATACAATTAATAAAAAACCTCATTCAAATGTGTCTTCTGAAAATGTTTTTTGAAAGCCTTTACTTCCCTCTGGAGGCAAAATGGAGAAAAATATTATCTCAGGGGAAGACAAGGAGTTACTGATCTTACATTAGATGATAACACAAACAAAATTCTGCCTCATGCCTAAGACAGCCGTCTAGCCAAGGATAAGTTTGGGCTGTGATCTTTCTCTAACAACTGTTTTGAATGATACAGTTGTAATAGTTATAAGTTTCAGGAATGTTCAGAAGAAGGATCACCAACAGAGGAGTAAGCAGAAAAACCAGAAAAGCTTTTCAGCTCAGCCTAATATAGACATCAAAGGCAGTGTTCAGTTGCCTAACTATTAGTGTTTATGATCATATGTAAGTCATTGTGAAACCTCTAATACCTACTCTGGAAGTATTTGGTTCTCAGAGCTCCAAGTCCAGAGTCTGCATATTGGCCTTCCACACTTCCTGATTACACTATGGCATGCGAAATTACATCAGCTCATACAGCTCATTTAAATGCAAGGAAGGTTTAGAAATCTAGGCCCCCTTGTAGATATTTCCTCAAGATTCTGAATCTAAGTATGACACACTCTTTGTTGCTGAGTTAGTACAAAAAGATCCCATTCTTAAACGTAGGAATCTTAGGAAATTTTTGTCTATGGAGTAGCCTGGTTCCATTCCAGTTAACATTCCAGAAAGAAATATACCTCATATATGATCTACTATGTAGTCCTCAAGATGGGTTCACAAAGGGAAGGTTCTGTTTAACTAATTTAACTAATCCTTCTATGGTAAAGTCATACAGCCATTGGCTGAAGTGAAGATAATAGAATCATAGAAGATCCTGATTTGGACGGGACCCACAGGGATCACTGAAGTCCAGCTCCTGGCTCTGCACATGACCACCCCAAGAGTCACATCCTGTGCCCAAGAGTGTTGTCCAAGCACTCTGTGAACTCTGTCAGGCTTGATGCTGCGACCACTTCCCTGGGAATTCAGTTTCAGTGCTCAAGCAGACTCTGGGTGAAGAACCTTTTCAAAAGCCTAACACAGTCTCAGAGATTACCTTTCTACAAGAGATACTGCAGGAAACAATATCCACACTAGATAGTCTGATGAATATTGCATGAACATTCTCTCCCTCTACTCACAATATTTTATATCTACTTTTTAAAATTGCATGCACTATGTAGAGAAATAGCTATTTGGTAGCATCTAGTAGCACAATCAGGCTAGTTTTCTTTGGGCAAAATTAAATTTCATTGTACCCCAAGCTGGAGCATAACTTATCCATGTATTTCTTCAAAACACTAAACTGTTAACAGCCATTGCTGCAAAGACTTAATAAGATATTACAGACTTTCCACATTGTTGATTCTAAATATAATAATTAGACCCAGTTACAATAAGCTTGTAATAAAACTAGGGAGACATAGAGGCAGTTAGGAAAATGCTGTAATTCAACGAGACAAAAAGCCAAAATAATCAACATGGGTAAAATGTACAGAAAATATCCAGAGTTGGAAGGGACACACAAGATTCCACTGAGTCACTGAGCCAGAATACATTTAAAGAAAAATATTAAAAAGAATTAAAAAAATGGTTGTCATTATCATTTCACTATATATACTGCAGGGTATTTTCACCAGGAGTCTTGTGTGTTAAAGGCTGAAGCAGTAGAACTTCCCTACTTTTCCACTCTGTGATAGTACTAAACTGGAACTAAAAAGCAATCTCTTCTAAAGCGCACACTCCATCTGTTGGCTATCAGTGGCTCATGGAATCTCACTCAGAACTCCAGACTGGGGTTCATGAATCTCTCATTGATCTAAAATACCTGGATTGTTATATTTTAGGTTATAGTGGCAGAATTTTTTATATTCATCATCCCTCAAGATTCTCTATCACTGTGACTAATAGAAATGGTGATTTGCATGGATGAAGACCAACCAATTATTGGGCCCTTGGTTGCAAACAGGAAACAGTGGAATACCAAGGTGTTAAGAAGTCCTAGGATCCCCTGAGCAGGAAGAGAATGCCTTCACTGAAAAATATGAAAGCTGATACTCCAGCAACAGTAGCACCAGACAAGGTTACTTCCTGCATAGGACTGCACAAGTATTTGATAAAAATATTGCTGAATAAACTCAGATTTTACAGGGTTCTTAACACTTCCTTTGATTCATCACAAAGTGTCAGTATGGCACAACCGTTTTCTGTCATGAGGGGTTCATAATGGTGACAATTTCTGTCCTACATATAAAAATTTTCAACTGCTTCTGTGAAGAAGGAAAAAAAAGACCCTGAATCCTAACATATTTATCTAATGTAAAACATTGACCACGTATAAATTAATTTTAATGCCTTTTCGCCTTTTCCTACTTTCCTTCATTTGTGGTCTATTTCACCACTTATTTTTTTTTTTCTTTGTGACAGTCCACTATGAATTAGTAGCTAAAGAAACATGACAAGTTCAATATCATACCTCAATATCAACAGTTTGCATCTGTCTGTCTGATAAATGCTTTGTACATGTTTCACTCTTCCAAGACCTACTTATACAGGGTATTCAGCTGCCAGTGTGAGTTTCTAGTTTCCTTTTTCCAATACCACCGCAGCCAAGGCTTTTTTCCATCCTTAAATTTTTACCATGATTTTAAACAATGACATTATTAATACTGGAAAAAGTCAGACTGAGAAGAATCCAAGTTATCTTTGAATTAAGCAAGAGAAGGGGGAATACACACACATTTGCACACAGTACAAAATCACTGCTCCTCACCACAACTTTGTTAAGTGATAAACCTCACCCCTCGTCATTATCTTTTTATTGCTATTGCACAGCTATGTTTATCTAATATTCTTTTTATGACATAATATTATGACTATTCCATATGTAATTTGCATATGTAATTCCAAAAAGTAAAATTATGCAACTGGTGGTAATTACACCTAACTGTACTCAGACTATAGTTTTAAATAATTTTAATTTAGTTTATAATAATTTTCTAGACATTTTAAGTTACATATTTACCTGTAAGCACCTGAAAATATTAAGACTGTTATGCCAATAGATAGAAAAATATTTCCTGAAGGTCAAGGTGAAACAATAACTGCTTTGAATGAAATGAATTCATTTCAAGCAGCCATAATCATCATTCTTCTTACTGTAAGTAACTACAATGGTTGACTATGTATCTGATAAAGTTCAGCCTATTTCTGGAGAGGGAGCAGCAAAAAAGAAAAAAACACACAGTGGAAATTTCATGATTCACTGCACACTGGCATAACCATCTGCTGAAAGATACAATGGCTGAGTTATGAGCACCTACATCACACCTGGGACCCTTTTTGAGTTATCTTTTTTCAGTGGTTATGGAGATGTTGTAATATCCTGGTGATGTTCATTTGAAATAGAGGTGGCATCAAGAGAAACCAATAGGGGTGTGAGGTTGAAGAGAAAAAAATATTTTCCTCTCAACCTAAATTTTTCAGGTAATTAAGGGAGCAGTAAGTTTGGGGTTGAAATCTTCATTATATTTGGGCTTATATTAGTAAAGTTTTATGCATCCTTACTTGTACAAAATAAATCCAAAGACTGGATCTGTAGTAGCCTGTACATTAAGTAAATTCCAATGTGAGTGTACTGGTTCTATGACATTTTTAAATTGTACCCCGTGTAAATATTTGTTTAAATAATGATTTTATTTACATTATTATGAATGCTGTGGTCCTGATGTTCTGTAATGGCGTAAGTCTTCATGTCTAGAGGTGGTTTTGGGTTTACCTTCAAACACAATAGGGCAACATCATGTCATAGTGCTAAAAATAGAAAATACCAGAGATGCAGATCCAGAATATCTTCCCATAAATGTAACTGTATAAATAAAATATTTAATCTCATCTGTATCATATGAATCCATATGCTATTAACTGAGTCAAATAACTTTAGGAACCTCCACTAGCAATGCTAGATGAATTTAATACAGAAAAGACAGATAAAGGAAGATTTTTTTTTTTTTTAATAGCTGACAATACCAGCAATTTAACTCCCCATTCAGGTAGATAATAAGACAAGTTTCCCTACTACTACTTTGAGATCTCCAGGATTTGACTAAGGAGTAGGAAGAATAGGCTCATGTAGCAGCATGGCATTAGGGTTTCCACAGGCTCGTGCCTAATGCTTTACCTTCTGTAGTTGTAACAGTAGAATAGTCTTCCCTTTGCTAAAAGATTAAGGCCTTGTTACTGCCAAAGTTTAAATTTTCAGTCAAGTATAATATTAAAACTACCTGTGAACTCTGATTTGAAGCTACTCTATGAACATTGTAGACAGATCAAGATATTTGGATTCTGAGTCTGTAGAGATAGAATGCAGTTCTAAAGAGATCAGAAAATAACAATTTTGGTCTTAATGAATTTTTCTAATCTTTTTATTGTTGGAGTGGTGAGTGAATTCCCCTTTAGTAGGATTGCAGGTTTCCCTTTGACTTACAGGTACACATCCTTAAGGAGCACAGTCTACCAAGTGTGTCATGCTTAAATTAATTTGAGAAATTCTTCCTATTAATAATAGCTTGTGGGTTTTTCTGATTTTTTTTCAGTTTTAGGGTGTAAATATGTTTTATTTAGTGCATGTTAATTTATTCCTGTAATTTTCAATAAAATTGAGAACTACTGCCTTCATCTGCCTTGAGTACAGATTTAGCTGCCTGCCTCATTATTAGTCATAATACTTAATCTGGCCCTTGCTACCTCCCAAGCTACCCTTCAAGCATGAGTCTCCTGGAGTTATTCTCTTCAGCAATTCGGAAAATAAAACTTAGGATAGTACTTCCCTTGGAATATTAAGAATATTAATTTAAAGCATTGAATATATTGCTACAATAAGCTTCTTGCTTAACAAATAAAATTAGCAAAATTTGTCTGTATGCAATATTATCTAACAAGAATTTGAGTGATGTATATTCTCAGTAGTTATTTCTATGGAACAGTTTCTGCAGAATGTCACATGGTTATGTTAATTGTATTGATTTCTATTTTATAATTGAAGATTATTTTCCATCTTAATGAAATAAGATGCGAAATATTTCAATCTTACTAAAGTAATGAATATGCAAAAAAATAACAGAATTTAGGTGGAACAAGATTTGGAAAATTGTTTTTTAGCATAGCAGAACTGGCAAGTGTACAAATGACTGAGGTACAAACATGGATCATTTTCTGTTATCAAATGCAAAACAAAAAACAAATCCTCTTTCAATATAGCAAGCAGAGTGTTTCTGTATGATATAAAAATATTCTTCTGATCTGGGATGATGCTATGGGGAAACATTAGAAGTCCTAAAGCAAAAAGAAATATGTACTTTAAAACCTAATACTTTTAAAACACATCAACACACTCAAGCAACTCAGATCTAGAGTCACTTTTTGCCTATAATTATAAGGATCCTTCATATGTTCTGTTACCTCGGTCTTCATTAGCACCACCAAAAACCTTAAAAGACTTTTGGATAGGATTATTACAGAAATTGAACCTTAATTGGAACTTAATCTCTATAATTATGCATAATTACCTATGTTTATTACTCCTACGATGAGCACATATTTTTCTTTAGCTGTAAAGCAAAATGAGTTAAAGCTTCTAGAAGCACTGAATAATATGATTTGTATGCACTTCACTGACTTTATTAGCCTGTATGGCTTTAAAATTCAATTAAAAATGTATTTTTACTCTTTGGCCTTTGACTTTGGTAAGGAACGTGAATGGAGAAAAGTACAAGTCTTGATGGCAAGTGACAGTGGTTAATTTCTTTTATTTCTTGATACATAGGCCAAAAATGATGTAGTACTGTCCTTTGTATGACTTCTTTCCACTCTGAAATCCACAGATGAACCAGTGTACAAACACAAGGGAAAAGAAGGGCACATTTAATCCAGTTGTATTATTTTTCAAAGGTAAGTATGATTAAATCAGACTCTCTTAGCTTCAGTCTTTACTTGAGTCTATTTAAACTACAAGTCATGTTGGTTGTCACCCCAGGGAATAGATTTGTGATAACATGGAACAGTCATTTGTAAAACTACTCTTCATAAGTAATGCAGCTTGCTTGGATGAGTTTCACCATTTGTAAAGAAACAGCCACACGTCATGGGTTCTCTTTGTGCATATTAATTTCTCTGAGCCCAATATTTTAAAATTTGATAGCTGTGTCAGCAATATTTATAGTCAGTGGCCACCACCATAATCAATTTTGTGAAATCAGTTATGAGGTTATATCCATTTACTTTTATAGTCACAACAACCATTGCACCTGCCTTGGCATTATGTACAGATATCATATCCATTAGTGTTCCAGGCATAAGGAAATACTATAGCTGTGGAAAGTGCTTAAAACATACCATTATTCTGATTTGGTGGTAATAATTGTCTATGAGGAAAAACTATCATATGGGCCTAGACTTTCTTTACTCAATTCAGTTTTTCTTGTTTAACAAGAAAATACTACAACATTTATTAACATTAAATGAGTGGTAGCACTAATAAGGGATAAAAAGTCAGGGCTGTTTTCTTTTACATGTTCCTACCAAATCAGATGCTGATTACCATTGGAAATCCAGGCCTGGTTTAGTGTATGTTATGTGTTATGATGAAAGATGACAGTAATAAATATGTATATATGTTAATTTTTTATCTTTTCTTATTTTGTGGGAATGTTCACCTGAATTTTCAGTATCATATATTACTATTGGACAAGATAAAATACAGATGTGCAGCAAATTCAGGTAATGATGTTTGATTTTGGTATTAATTACATCAGCTAGATGCTAAGGTGTCACTCACTAACCAGATTCTGGAAGGTAGTTATATATATATATTTTCTATGTATGTGTGTATGTGTGCATACTTTTGATGTTGTTATCCAACTTAAATTTCTCAAATCTGGAAACAATTAAAGATGAATGTATACATGATCAAAACTGTCACAAGGAAAACTGGAGAATCACACTTCATCACATATAAGAATCATATACAAAAACTGTTAATCTGTTAATGAAGAAATTAATAGAATTAAATGTGAATTAAACTGTTAATGAAGAAAAATAATCTATGATTAATACTTCATCAATGACTAGATATCTAAATAAATATACTTTGAAAAACATTGATGCCTAATTCTTCTGATTCTGTTTAATGAACCAATCTCCTAAATTAAAGGAAGGAATAATTTTAATTCAGTTATCTAAACATACCTGTGTGTCTTAAGTTTAAACTATATTAGTCACCTTCAACTTTTCAGATCCTTAATATGAAACAGATACAGTCATCTCCAATATGAATGGCTTTCCAGTATTCCCTATACCCCTACATAATCCCTATACTAGAAGTATAATGACCATGCTTCTCTTTTACTGGTACATCCGTATCCATTGCTATTCACCTGGAAAGTATCAGGTAAGGCATTTGTTGCAACCTTTTGTTACTATGATTCCATGCTTCTACTTAGTTCCAAGCTCGGTTTTTCATTATACAGTAATTATCTACTACAAAAATATTAGAAACAAAGACCAGAACACTGAATGTTCTTTTTTATTTTTCCTTGAAGACCCTGATCAGCGTTCCTTGCTTTGTCTCTTTAGTTCAGCGACAGCTGAGTCCATCTGAGAGTGTTTGTAAGGGGGTTGCTTAGTTCCTACATCCTGCTGTACCCTGGATTGAAGAGTCCAATGATTTGCCAAGACTCACAGAAGATCTAGTCATAGCTAAATCTCTTTATATCTGTTTAGTTCTGATGCTAAAGAGGATTTTGCGAAGTATGTCCCAACAAATTCAGGCATCTTCTAACAGTTTGAAAGTTTTGAATTACAATTTTGTAAACATCAGCTTCACTTAAGTCCTTCTCTTGGGACCTTTTCATTATGTTAGATACAACATTAGATCTGCAACTAGGACTGAAAAAATTATTTGATAACCCATTATTTATTAAATAATTGTTTAGTTTTCAGTGTGTGACATCACCACTAATATTTTTTAATTATCAAAATAAGCTACTATAAATTATTCAACAAGGACACTGTGCATATAAATAACCATCTTGGCAAAAGAGTAATTTATTCAGTAAATTATCAGTGCTCACTTAACCATTAGTAAAATTTCTAGCACACATGATTACATGCATCAGGTAAATTCATTAATAGAAAAGGTACAGTACTGGTTGCAAGGAGGTCCAGAGAGCCTTCTGTGATACACGTTTGGAAAAAACTGGTGGGGGTAAAAAAAAAAAACCCAAAAAACTAAACCCAAACAAAACCAGTATAAAATCCTGTTCCTCTAGTAACTTTTTAAAACTCTAATTTCACCTCTGTTATCTTGCCTGACAGATACTAACTGCACTAACAGAAAGATCATAAAGAAAGGAAATACAATCAAGATAAATAACAAAAAAAAAAATAAAGTTTGATAAAACCAAATATCTGCAGCACTATATATGTATATCTAAACCCTATAAGAGGGCACCATTCAACTGCAAGTTCATCTTGTTTTACACTTACAATATACACTAATCCTGTATATAGGTAGCAGTAAAAAACCTGATACTTATACTAGAAGTAATAATGATAATATGCAGCTTTGACTATGTGCACATAATTATGACTTTTCCACTTAGGAATTAAAAAAAAAAATCTTCAAGTAACAAGGATCTTAGACACAGAGAAGGAATTAATATATTGAAAATTCTTCCAATATTGTAGAATGACAAACAATCAAATTGATGCAACATTTAAGGACCAAATCCAAGTGAATTAGGAAATCCAAGTGAGACTTAAATAGATTTTCAATTAAATTACTTTTTTTTCAGTTTTTATGAACCACTCCTCATCCTTACTCAGATTTATGAAGTTTGAAATTCATTCAAGCTTTCAGTAGCTGTCAATTCCATGTGAATTCATAATATCTTTCTTAAACATATTTGTGGGATGCATTTGACAGATGCTTCCCCCTAATGGTTCATTTTCTGTTGTATAATGATGGATTTGTTTTAAAAAGTGTTTATCTTTTTAATAGCAGTAAAATATATTGGACGGCTGCATAAATGAGAAACCTTATTTCATTATTTATATATGTCTTAGGGAAATTAGTCTCAAAATTAGAATAAACCTAACAGTAATCTAGAGTATCCACACAGGATTGCTGAAGACTCTTTTATATAAACTATGTACTATTCATATTTCAAAAATGTTTTATGTAAAAAGAGTGGTGCAATATCCTTCAGTAATACCTTTTGAGTAAAAAGGTAATAAATAATTTGTTTAAGGTACCTTAGCAATTAGCTCACAGCTTTTTTTAAAGCTACATGAGACCTGATATAAACACTTTCATACCTCAGCATATCACAAAATTACTTTTAATCGCTGATATTACTTAAACAAACATATCAACCAGGTTTCATAATATCCAATTTCCCAGTCATCATTTTCTTTTACAATCTTTAAACAAGTTACATAAATTTATCTGTAAATCCATTTTAGCTGTCTGACAATTCACAGGTGTACGGAAAGATATAAAAACTATCAAATTGCATGATAATTAATGCAAATGTTTTCACAATGCTGATTGGTTAAGTTTATTAGAATCAAAAGACATGAATGAAACACTTTTATTACCTTCATTAATGTTGTTAAACTCAAGAAGTACAGATATTACATTTCTATTGTGGATTGCATATTAGGACCAGCAAAAACACATTTCTATATGCTAATACTAAAATGTTAGCACATATTAGCAAAAGCAATAAAACTTATGTCTGGATTTTCATGCCTTAAGTATTATAATGAAATGGGAGACACCGTGTGTTTTCATTTTACAGGTATATTGATGCAATTAATGTACTAAAGAGAGCAAAAGTTTTCAAGATTTTCACTTAGAAAAATTTTAGACTGTGAAAGACTGCAAAACATACTCAATGGACTCATGCTTAGAAAGCAGAAAAGCTTTGTAAATTTGTGCTATTATTGACTTCTTTTACCTTAGTTTTCTGACAGAGGAGGTATAGCTGATGCTGAAGAAAGCTTCAAGCATCAACACCTTTTTGGATAAAAGTCTCTCATACCTTCTCTATGTAGCTTCCCATGGGCAGCTCCATGCACCTCTGGCTCCTTGTCTCTTTCATCTCTCTTCTTTCTGCAGTTTTGGCTAGCTCCTTCCTGCTCCTAACATGGCCACCTAAGCCTGTCAGTCCCTCATAAAACATCTTACCTGTTCTGTCCCTCACACAACCTCCTATCCCTTCCTCCTCACAGCACAGCCAAAAGACTCTCACTAACCACTCCACCAGCTATCTCACTCTTTTATCACACCCATAGCTGTGAGGGCAAGGCTCTTCCCACTCTTTGGTAATTCACACAGCTGCAATATATCAGGGGCAAAGTTGCCTTCAGTATTATCTCCATATGTCCTCCCACAGTTTCCCTTAGATACCAGTTCCATATTAGTAAAACATGTTAAAAGTTTTCTCAAACTTTCTAACTTTATGAATTTCTAGTCTTCAGAAACTTGTTTTCATTTGTGTATTTTACTGAAACAGCTTGCAGAATATCTGATGCTTGAATCACAATAAATTATTATTTTATGTGTCATTAGTAGCTGCATATGCTATTAATTGTCACATGCCACAAAAGGACAAACTGATGCAGTGCCAGACAGAAACCTGGGGATGCCAACTGACAGCTGGCTGAACATGTGCCAGCAGAGTGCCCAGGTGGCCAAGAAGGCCAATGGCAACCTGCCCTGTATCAGCAATAGTGTGGCCAGCAGGATCAGGGCAGTGATTGTGCCCCTGCACTCGGCACTGATGAAGCTGCAGCTCTTAGTGCTGTGTCCAGTTCTGGGCCCTTCAATTTCGGAAGGGCATTAAAGTGCTGGAGCAAGTCCAGAGAAGGGCAACAAGGCTGGTGAAGTCCTCTGAGGAGTGTCCCAGGCAGCTGGGGGTGTTTATCCTGGAGAGAAGGAGGCTCAGGAAATCATTCTACATTGTCCTCTGAGAGGAGATTGTAGCCTCCTGGGGATTGCTCTCTTCTCCCAGATTACCAGTGACAGGCCAAGAGGACAATTCCTTTCCTCCCAAAGATCAGATCATTTCAATTTCCCCCAGAAGAATGACTCAGAACACAGCATAGAAATTTACAGAAAAATAATGATATAAAATCATACTTTGGGAATGTTATTACTTCATTGTTAGTTTGGCATGGTTTTGGACTACTACAAGTAAGTATATCAAACTTTTCATCAAATACTGTAAAAAAACCCCTCCGATATTCCCAAAGGTCACCTATTTAGGAAGTAATTCAGTTGAAGAGGAATAATGATGCTCATTGTAATAATGTCTACTCAATAAAAAGATATAACAGTTTCTGTCTCTCCATAATAATTTTACAGTCTTTCTCAGGAGAGATAGAAAATTACTAGCAATTATATACATATAAACATTTCCTCTGGATACTATTAAAAGTCTCCAGAGAACTGCTATTAAGAGCTGTGTCTAAACAAGAAAATAGAAGTATTTCATAGGATAATAAGATAATTAGAGTTGGGAGAGATCTAGCCCAACCTTCTGCTCAAAGTATGTTTGCCTCTGAGGTCCAATTGACTACCCCAGTCAGGTCTAGAAAATCTCCAAAGCTGGAGACTGTACAAGTCTCTGAGAGCTATGTGATCCATTGCCTGACTTTAGGGAAAAAGTTTCTTCTAATACACAGTGTGTCTCTTGTTCAAACTTGTCCCTTTTGCCTCTAATCCTCCCACCATGCATGGCTATGAAGAGCCTTGATCAATCTCCTCTATCACCTCACCTATCCCCAGTGGTTACTGAGAAGCTGCTATTAGGTCCCCTTGAACCTGTCTTTTCTCCAGTCTGAATGAGTCCCTTTTTGTCAGCCTCTGGACAAGTTTTTCAGCCCTAACCATACTGGTAGCCCTCTGCTCTATTTGTTCCAGCTTATTTATGACAATTTTTATTGAGCAGGTCCAAAATTGGAAGCTTTATTAGAAATGTGGTCTAAAATCAGGGTAGGTAGAGTAGAGGATGATTATCACTTCTCTTGATTTATTCGTTATTATCTGGTTGTCTTAGTCTTAGATGCTTTTGACCATCTCTGCTGACAAGATGTACTGTTTGATCTTTTACAGCCCTCTGCCCCAAGGACCCAGTAGTTTTCCTCAGATCCATGGCCTATAAGAAAGGCAGGATCTTCCTTCCCAGGCTAAGATGCAGCATTGGTCCTTTAGTATTTCATTAGTTTAACATTAGCTCCTTTCTCCAGCCTGTCAGTACAGACATAGGTGCAGAGTAATTACTCCTCTGGTTGACTGGTATGGAGAACAATCTATTAACAATCTATTAACCATAGCTTTCTGAGCCACATCATCCAAACATCTTATTCTTCATCTGGTTGTTCTCCCTCCCAGTCCATAATGTACTCACTTTAAAACCAGGACATTGTGGAAAACTCTGTCCAAAGCCTTGCTAAAAGTGAAGAAAAGACAATGCCTACTCTTCCCTCACCTATGAACCTGATTATAGGACAAGAAGAAATTCCCTCAAGTTGAATCAGGGAAGGTTTAGACTAAATAGGAAGAAAAAATTCTTCTCCAAAAAGGTTGTCAAAGATGGGGATAGGCTGCCCAGGAAAATGGTTTAGTCGCCACCCCTGGAAGTATTTAAAAGACATATGGACGTGGTACTTAGGGACATGGTCTAGTAGTAGACTTCACACTCTAGGTTAGTGTTTGGACTTGATAATCTGAAGGGTATTTTCAAACTCAAACATTCAGAAGTTCTATGATTCTGTGTTCTGATCATATAGGACAGACAGGATGATCAAAAAATATTTAAATACATCTGCCGCAGCACATAACCACAGCCACAGCCACTTCAGGATGAGCCTGCTTGGTGTGGACATATTCATGGCCACAGACTTCATGATGTCCTGCTGTCATGTGGAGTTACCCATAGATTACAGTTCCTTTGACTTGAGCTGACACTGGACTTCCAATGTGTCCAGTAGAGCTGCACAGAAACAGCTGTTTGCCAGCCCAGGTGCATCCCCATTGCTGTTATCCAAATGTTCCCAGGCACAGCAGAGTAGAATGATCAGCAGCACAGAAGTCACTAATGAGCACTAGGCTCATGACTAATATACAATTACTAATATACAGTAAGCCATGCATGTCCTACTGTGAGTACAGGGCCTGACAATCAATAGCTAAACAGCAACAACAGCCAAGCCCATTCCAATAAAACCTGCTGTTATCTTGAGCCCTTCAAGTCCCATGCTGGATGCCAAAGAGGACTATCATGGTTTAATCCCAGAAAGCAATTAAGTACCACATAACCACTTTTTCAATACTCTCAACAAGTGTGAGACAATCAGAAGAGTAAAACTGACAAAACTTGTGGGTTTAATAGATAAAGTAAAAGCTACACACACAAGGATAGCAAAACTCATTCACCATTTCTTATGAGCATGCAGGTGTTCAGCCATCCGCAGAAAAGCAAGAGTTTTGTCATGTGGAATGGTGGCTTGGGAAGAAAAAATGCCAAGACTCCTCCCCCATTTCCTCCTTCTTCTCCCCTCAGCTTTATATGATACTATATGGTCTTGAATATCACTTGAATCAGTTGGGTTGTGTCTGTCTGTCCTGGATGAGTCCCCTCTCAACTTCTTGTGCACCCCCAGCTTCCTTGCTGGTGTTTGGGGTGAGAGGCAGAAAAGGTCTTGTCTTTGTGCAAGAACTGCTCAGCAGTAACAAAAAGTCCTCTGTTAACCAACAGTTTCCAGCACGAATCCAAAAAATCGCCACCTAACAGGTACTATAAAGAAAACTAATTCTATTCCAACCAAAACCAGCACACATAGCCAACTAACTGTCTTTGTCCTATGTAATTCATGTTTATTGTTTCCTCCTATTTCAATTCATCATGAGTATGTACTGGTTGGTATGTAGTTAACATCCTTCAGAGCAACATGTATGGTGTTGTGCTTTGAATATTGATGAACACACTTTCTCTTCACACCACTCTATTACCCCATCATGCAGACTGTGGGTGAGCAAGAAGTTGGGAGATGTGGCTGGGACAGCTGACTTCAAGTGGCCAAAATGCAGTGACTGGGATACTTTTGACCTGGTTTCTTTCACTGTATCAGTCTTATATACCAATCAGTTTAAGCCCAGCCAGAGATCATGGGAAAATGTTGGAAATTTACTCCACAAATTATGACATAATTCTACACAAATGTAAAATTCCTGCAGTAATTTAACATGTTACTTTTCCTTTCTTGTCCCATATATTGTACATTCTGCTTAGCAGAGAAATTTGACATTGCATGAAGACCTAAATATTAGTGAATAAATGAAATTCTATAAATGCACTACATAAATGCAATATATGTTATTTATTAACACTATATGAAGGCTGACACTAACATAATTAAAATTATAGTCACATATATTATAAAGTTCTACCCTTTTTTTAGTTGTTCAGACAGAAGAGATTAATGAAAACAACTGTTAAATCTGATAGCATATATGTTAAATTAATGCTCCTCATCTTTCATTTTTTCATAATCATATTTAAATCTCATTTTTGTAAATCTAGAAGATTAAATTTAATATATACTTTCTGAATTTAGGATAATTTCTGTATAATATCTATTTAAGACGAAGCAAAAATGAATACTGTGAATAATTTTATGCAGATGAAGTTCATGCTCCTCTTGAATTGTTAATATCTAAAAATAGAGATTTCAAAGGAAAGCCTGCAGAAACAGACTATGCATTTTAGTAATATAGGAAATGTGTTCAAAAATTTTTCAAAACATGAAATTAAAACAATCAATAATAGATCTTTCCCACTGCATAGAGCTTCAGATCAGAAAGCTCATCAGAATCACAATACCTGAATGTGAAGGCAATCTGGTCTATCCAGTAAAAAACCACCATGTGACACTGTGCTTTTTTCACCCGAGGAATATTATCTCCTATTTTTTTGCATTTTTATATTACTTCTACACAGTTTTTCGCTAGTTTTACAGTAAGCAGAGATAATAAAATCATGGCTTACATATGTGCATGTTGTGGTGTGAGTGTAAAATAAGTGTACTGCTACTGTTAATACATTGAAATTATCACAGCCATATCAATTTCTTTAAGGCTTTATATAAAATCTTTACATTATACAACACAATACACTGCAGTATTATTAGGAAAAAAAAGAGATATCTAATGGTTTTAAATTATTTTGTAAATGGCACCTGAAAAACAGTCCAGATATCCTAAAACATTTCAAACTTGTATGTGTTAAAGGCTAAGAAGCTGAAAAAAGTGCCTTCATTTAGTCAGCTGTGGATGTTTTCAATTAAGCTCCTAGGCTTAATTCAGTTGCCTACACTTAAACTGCATTTAGCACTGTTTGAAATATTATAAAGTGTTGTGCAGTTTCCTGAACTTAGAAACCTAGTGATGTTTTAAAAGCACTGCACTAATCCACCTAACTCCACCTGGTTCTTTAAGAAGTTCATGGCTCCCACAGGTCCTCTTCCAACCTCACGGAGCATGGATCACATATTTTAAGGCTTCTCAGGAATTCGGGTTCAGCACCAGAGTCATGACTTCTTCACTATATACTCTATTTGCCTCTTGGTGTCTGAGGCATCCTGATAGACATGACAGCTATGGCTGAGCACTTCTGGAAAACCAGTCCCTATGTGGAACATTTTGGGGGGATTAAGGTGATATTCTAGGGCACTTGAGCATATATGTTTATTCCCTCTATATTTGTTAAAAATGGCTTTTCTGAACATGGAATTAACAGAATTTTATCTTATTTCTTTATAAGAAAGAAATTCTTATCATTTCTTTATAAAGAATTTCTCCTGAAACAGTAGGATTCAGGTAGTGTGTAAAGCTAGTAAACTGAGAAAGCTAGCCATTAGCTTTGATGACTTAAACATTCATTTTCCTTTTTGTTTTGAGTTTAAGACCAAATAATGGTAGTAAGACAGCTCATGTATAAGTAAATTAGGAAGGGGACTATAATCATATATCAACGTTCAATTTTCATAATCAATGGGAAAAAAAAAGACAAGTAAGGCAATGAATGATAGATTTCAGAAGAAATTTATACTTTTTTTCATATCATTTTTCACAGCTTGCCACAGGGCAACCATCATTAGAGATGCATAATGATGCTTGTGACACACAGAAGTATCTGATCCAATGATAGTCTTTAAAGAGTTTTGTGTGTGTGTGTGTGTGTGTGTGGATAGATACTTATGCTGTCAGAAGAAATTACAGAATAATGTGCCAATACTTCTGATAATATTATGTGACTCTAGCTTGCTGCTGGTAACACATATCCTTTCTAATTCACTGTGGCTTCCAGCATTTTTCTGACAGAAAGTCTCTACCCTTTAAAAGCTAGAGGTTTTTCTGTGTGAAGAAATGGCATAAAAGTAGTTCCTGTGGGGAATTGCATAAATTAGTCTAGATCCACACTGCTAAACTATTTTGTCCAAGAAAAGATCCACAGTCTTCAGGCTGAAAGGTACAGAGTACCTGGAATTCATCCTAAAGTAAATTAACTACTTTGGTAATACATAATATTTATAGATGGGACTCCCAAGCTCTAATACAACAATTACAAAACAGTTCAAGTGGACTTAGTTTGTATCTATGAGAGTTTTGGAACTCGGATATGATTTTCTGGAAACCTCAGTAACAGCAGTTTTAAGTCATGCCTTTGTCTCCTGATATATGACACATGACTTTGGGAGGCCTTGGAGGACAATTTTAAAGATTTTTGTGAGGCAGAGAAACCAAAGTCAAGGGCAGTTTCACTAATGTGTCCTTCTGAAAATGATTCTTGCAGTCTTGTTGGACCAACTAGTTCAGGTCAAACACAACACAAGTGCTAACTCATATTTACACAACACTGTGCTTGTCCCAGTCCTGGCCACCCACTGTATCACACTGCAGAAACATTACACTGTTTGGCAGAGGTAGTGCTCTGCTTTATGAATTAACTATAGAATCACAGAATATCCTGGAACACACAAGGATCATCAAATCCAACTCCTGTCTCTTCACAATATCAATCCAAAAACCATACCATGTGTCTGAGAATATTTTCCAAACACCTCTTAAACTCTGTCACGTTTGATGCTGTGACCACTTCCCTGAGAAGCCTTTTCCAGTGCACAACAACCCTCTAGACAAAGAACCTTTTACTAATTTCCAACTCAAACCTCTCCTGGCTCAGCTTCATGCCATTGCCTCGAGACCTGTCACTGTGCACAACAGCAAAGAGATCACTGCCTGCCCCTGCTCTTCCCCTCCTGAGACAGCTGTAGACAGCTGAAGGCTCCCCTCAGTCTCCTCCAGACTGAACAGACCAAGTGAACTCAGCCTAAGAGTTCAGACCTAAGAATTTCTGCAGCTTTCTGTACAGGCACTTGAAATACAATTAAACACTGAACCTTAGCTAAATTCTCTCTGAAGTTACAAAATCCCAGGAAATCTGCTGGTCACAGCAGAAGGGGCATTTTTCTGTAAGAACATAGTAAGTCTTTGAAGAGCAGGGAACAGAACCTCTAACTTATTTTAATATTTTGAAATCCTAAATCAAAAGGAAAAACTGTATGGGAGGAAGATTAAATTGGAGGAAGTAGAGATCATAATCCACAATTCCAAACAAATTATTAAGACTTCCTTATTTATAGCAACTTTATAAAGAAAACCACTACTACAAATAGAGATTAACTAGAAATCTTAATTAGACCATTATTATTACTTGACTAAGCATTTAATTAGAACAACAACAGCTACAAAAAGCAATCAGAAAATCAATTAAGATTAGAAGCAAATGGAAACCTATAAAAATTGAAGAAAATTGTCATGAAATCCATGAAAGGGAGCAGTTAAAACAAAACCCAGTGTTTCATTCAAACAACAGGGAACTCAGAATTTTGTGCATGATGCTGAGAACCAGGCTTGTTTTCCCCCACTGATTTTTTACAGTCCTGTTGTTGGATCCATCACTTGTGGATGTGGTCTTAAATATATTTAGAGAGGGATTTATTTGCAAATATTAAGTTTAAATATTTTATCTTAGATACAAATTAGAAAATTTAGAACTGGTAAGGAATCACTGGTCTAATCTCTGTAGCACTGACCAAATTTTTTTACCTAGAAGAAAAATAAATACTTATCTTTAAGTTAACTGTATAGCTTGGGCTTCTCTTTTTCTTTTGCAAGGTCTTTAAATTCCACTATTAATATTTAGAGGGACATTATTTTTTCATTAAATAGTTTCTCCAGACTGGTTCTTGGTTAAGATCTGGCTGTTTTATTGTTGTATAGTTGATTACCTGCAGTTAAACGCTCTGAATCAATTACCCAAAGCTTATTACAGTGTTCTTTAGTGCATTGAGTTCACCATTCCTGAAAAACAGGTCCCTACTTTTACAGTGCATTTACTTAGCTGGCCTACTAGAATCTGAGTTTGTTGACTTGCAAGATGCTTCATCAAATCTGCAGTGAATCCAGGTTGAGGGTGTTGGTTTTTTTGGGGAGATTTTTTGGTGGATTTTTTTGTTTGTTTTATGTTGTTTTTGTTCATGTTTTTAATGCTAGTAGTGTATGTAAGAGCAGTTTTAGAAGTGGNGTGTTTTCATTTCATTTACTGGATGAGTAAATTGTAAATATGTAATTAAACAGGTACAGCTTTTGTCATGTTTTTAATAAGTAGTGTATGTAAGAGCAGTTTTAGAAGTGGATTAAATGTTAATAAAATGATTTGAAGTACTACCCTAAATAATTGCTGCACATTATTATTCTCACCATTCTATATTTTCAAGCTATGAAAAGGCTCATTGCTGAACCTAATTTCATAGAAGAACAATCTGTTCTCAGATTTATTTGTGACTCCAAAATTTTAGCCAAGAAATATAGTAATTTGAAAGCGAACAAAAAATCATCTTGATATTTGGAGAATGTAAAACACAGGATACTTCCCCACTACTCTCTTGGAATAGCTTCAGGGTCTCTTATCTGAGGCTATTGGTCTTGGTCTGACCTTACGGAGGTGAGACATAGACATGAGTCAAGATTCTTTCTTTCTTCTTTCCCCTTAAGTCTTTAGTTAAGCACAACAAAACCTGGAGATTATGAGCCCAACAAGATATACTGACTCCAGCTTATCTCCCTATCGGGAGAGACCAGGTATATCCTCCAGTTTCTTAATCCTTTGTGTATTCACTTCTTTTAAAAATATGTCCAAATACGTAGATATCTCCTGAAAACATTTGTCAGACCTTGAAATTTAGAATATTATTATACACTTCAATACAGACTCCTTTTCTGGGTTCAGATGTTTAAACATGACTCCAATAGAAATTAGTGTAGATCTGAAACAGAAGAACCAGAAACCATTTTCTAAATCTTTTTATGGTCTTCACAAATAAGTCAGTACAAAGATACATAAGCCTCTATTAAAATTACTTATTTTTGTGGTTATAGTTGTATTTTGATCATTCATGACAGCAAGATATTTGAGTAGCATCATTAATTAGCACAGGACACTACCTAATATCTCTGAGCTTTTTTGGTTTTTTTTTTTTTTAAACCATCTAATGGAAACAAGATATCTTTTTTCATTCTTCTTAGTTTGAGTTGAATTTACTGCAATAACATAACCCTCAAATTACCTCCTCCATTAGTTTCCTGTGAAAGTATATTGCTGATCACCCCAGCCTACAATAACCTTCTAGCCAACAGAACTGATATATAGTTATTAATTTTTTTCGTTGTTGTCTTCTATGCCTGTTAATAGAATTGTAACAATGCCTGCTGGCTGAAAAATTAGCAAAATGGACCCTTTCACATCTGTTTCTCAGTAGGCTAATGAGAAAATGGGTCTGACATCCTCACTTATTTTTTTTTCTTGCTGAGCAGGCCCAGCAGTGGGAGAACTAAAAAATACAAATTTCTGTAGCCACTTCATTCCATTTTCTTTAACTTCATTACAGAGGTATGGTAAGGTAGAGGTGATATTGCATCCAATTACACAAAATATCTCATTCATTTGAATTGAAGTTCTTGCTTCTAGCAGAATTTGTGAAAACAAATTGAAAATTGACAATAAAATAACCAACTCTAACAACAGCAGTACACCCCTCCTTTGGCTTCCCTTTATATAAAATATAAGATCAAAATTAATACAAGGCTGTTATTCCCAGTCTCTGCTTCATGAGCCAGGAAAAAAACCCAAAAAAACAAACAAACAAACAAAAAAAAAAGACTGAGCTTTCCTATGCCAGTAATTCCAGCTTTCATTGTCACAAAGTTTTAGGCAGCATCCACAATTTTCTTTTTAAGCTACCGTTAATGAAAACATCTACAATGATTTCAGTCCTTTAAAATCCATGAAATTTTAATAAACTGTATACTGTATATATACACGTGTTACATATATATTTACACTGTATCAACACTTCAGTGCTTTTCATGAACTGACTTGCCTTTTTCTATCTTCTCATATTTCAGTTCATTGAGTACAGACCATCAAATACTTACACATATATTGCAAACATATACTATAACTTAGGATTTAATTATTTTAAAATTATAATTAACAGAGTAATTTTTTCTGTATTGGAGAATTAGAAATAAAATTTAATTTAAGTTAAAGATATTTTAAGAAGATAGCCATATAACATCAAGTCCTGATTCAATATTTTTTTAATAGGCTGTAGCCCAGAGGGTATCCCCATAAGAAGGGATAAAGCAAAATTAGCAAGAAAGAATTAGGTTTCCCTCATGCCATTCTGGATGGGCTTATCATTTTATACTCCATTTTACTTCATATTCCTAAGGAAAATGTTAGATAATCTGCAGATTACTAATGGCCTTAAAATCTATGTACTTAAAAACTTAAAAGGTGATTTATGATCCAGAATAATATGCATTTTGGAAAACATTTGGTTTCTTAGAGTAGATGCTTGTGTGATCTAAAACAAGTGAAATGCATTGCATGTGGTTCATGAGTATGACACAGATAGATATTAATTTCTTTTCAACAGTAATCCCTAAATAACCTAGGAGAGCACACTAAGATTTACTAGGAAAAATGAATAAATATTTACAGTATCTCTAGAATTAACATTTAAAAATAGATTTTTAAAAGAAAAGCAGAAAATGCTTTAATTTCAAATTTATAACAATTTTCCACTTTAAAATATTTTTAAATAAGTAACTTATTTTATTTTCAACTTCCTGTATTACCACTGGAAAAATTCTACAGCATGGCAAACCCTTCAAAACCCCTACATTTTCTTTAGTTGTTATCAATCTTATGAAAAAAAGAAAAAAAAAAATTAAAAAGTCCAATTCAGACTACGGAATATTCAAACTCTCCAATTATGTTTCAGGAAAGAAAAAAAAGAATACTCCAACTATTGCTTTTGTGTGAAACATTCTTCCTGAAAAAATGAAAGTGCACACAAAAATAGTGAATAGAATGTGCATGACCATTCCCTATATAATTATGTCATGCTAATTAAAATAGTGAGCATAGACAATATAGGACAAGCATATAGTTTCATGGTTTTGATACGAGTTAGGAGAGTTAGAGAAAAAGTGTAAACACATAAAAGAAGATGGAGGGAAGGATTTAAATGCCAAAACTCAATTTTGTTATTGTAGTGATGAGCAAGACAACAATTTATTACTCATATAAAATACACTGAATATGTGTTTGTGCACTAACAAATATTTCATCACATTCTAGCAATTTGGAATGAATACTATTCAACCTCTCATAACTGAAAATAATTCTGTGTTTTTACTGGGGTTCCTGAGTACAAGAAAGACTTCAGCTACTACAAGTTTAAGTGCATCAATGTAGTACCAATATCTTCTAGGAATTTGTTTCTTGCACTGAAATTGATATTTTTGCTTGTCTCCCACCCTATTTGTGATCGCTGTCATAACTTCAACTGCTGCTGCCAGATCTTAAAATTAACCTAAGAACAAAGAAGATGAAAAGGGTTGTAATCTTTTCCTACATATCCTAGGATAAAAATTCTTGCCTGTCCTTTGGGACTGACTGTTCTGGGACAGTGAAATGGAAGCTGAAAAAGCTGATTTTTAGTAGTTCCATTGTGAGTTAGCTCTCTAACACTCTAATTTTATGGCAATTAAGCAGTATTCAAAATATTATAAAATCCCCCTATGCTATGCATTCCTTCTCTTTATTTAATTTTTCAGTATAATAATTTCTTTCCTACTCCTCTCATATAATTTTTCTAAAAGTCATTGTTGTCTCCCTTAATTCCTTAAATTGTTCTGCTTCTAACTTTGATATGATCCATTTCTAAGCTGAAACTAAACTGGCATACTTAAAAGTTGGCCTTATTTTGTTAATTTCTGATTCTCTTTTTAACAAAGTGGAAAAGCAGATCCCTTCACTCTTTTCAGTAGAACAGCTGTGAGAACAGACCTATATTGAGTTTATGTTTGGTAGTGAAGGCACCACACGTCACTTCTGTGGGAAAATGCCAGAAGCTTCTCCTGTGTCTGACAGAGGAACTGCCACTTGGCTCCAAGATGGACCCACTGCTAAATGAGGGTAAGTCCATCAGTGATGGTGGTAGTGCCCCTGGGTTAATCTATTTAAGAAGGGGAAAAATTTGCTGTGCAACAGCACCTGCAGTTGGAAAGAGGAATGAGAATATGTGAAACACATCTGCAGCAACTCTGCAGGCACCAAGGAGGTCCTTCAGGCAGCAGAGCAGAGATTTCCCTGCAGCCTGTGGTGCAGACCATGATGAGGCAGCTGTGCTCCTCCAGCCCATGGAAGTCTCTGGTGGAACACGAATCCACCTGCAGCCTTAGAGGACCTCACTCAGAAGCAGGCTCCTGAGTAGGACTTGTGTTTATTCATGCTCAAGTTTATTTGAAAAAGCCTAGGCTCATTCATAGAACTGGAGATCACATTGGACACTCTTTTTGTCAGAATGATGGTAGTGATGCTGAAATTACTGATGTCTCACTAGTTCTTTCAAAAGACAGGTTGCACACACATTGATCAGCAGTTCTACAGTTCTATGTTTGATGGTTACCAGATATCTCAAGGAGACGCCATGCAGCCCTGATGAATCACTGTCACCTAACTTCTCTGTTTGATCAAATGCTTTCTATATATTTCAAACTGACCTAGCTTCTCTGAACAATCTTACAGAAAGGGTATGACAGCTATGGGAATATACCTAACAAAAGATCCTACAAAACCTTTCTTCTGTGCACCTTTAATCTCCAATTTCCATTTCTACAGTACAACAATTGGAAGAACTATTACTTGTAAGCTATAATGAAACACTTCAACTAAAATTGAAATTCCCTTTAAAGTAGGAAAATCAAACAGCTCTTTCTTCAGATTTTGTTTTGTTTTGTTCTGTTTTTAATTTGCAAAAATACTACAGGCATGCTTCCAACATACTCAAGCTTTTGAAAACAATACTCTGTTGCTACTGCTTTGCTCATTAGCCGTCCACATTCATCCTGTTTTGAATGACACTTTATAAAGATGCTTGCACTAATCTTCAAAAAATGCCTAACAAAAAGATTTGCAGAGCTGAAGACTGCAAAAATGTTATTATAATTTAAAGAAACAAATACTTTAATGGCCATTATAGTTTCTTTACCTCTGTTAATTTAACTGTTAATTTTTTTTAATTGCAATTTTGTAGTTGAACTAAAAAAAAAAGCTGGTTTTCTGTGGGAACTTTGATTTGTATTTATGTGTTATCAATAGAGTCCTTTCTGCTATGCTTAAGAGGACGCAAAAATTTGACTTTTTTTTTTTTTTACTAATTGTTTTACTATGGGATTACACAAAGTTAAGCTGTTTAATTAAGCAAGTGCTTCCATTAAGATAAGTACAACACTACATTGGTTTCTGCCTGTTCTGTCAAGGAGATGAATAAGCTGAATAACACTGGTCAAGAAGTTTCTCTCTGTTCCTCACTTTTCCCGTGTGTAAAAGACAGAAAAGTTACTTCTGTAGCTTCTATACAAAGCACACAGATTCTAATGGGACAGTAGTGTGAGTACTCCATAGAATATGATGAAAAGTATAACCACAAAGAGAAGCAAAAATAACACTTTCTTGTAAGAAAGAAAGTTACACCAGATATACCAGGACAGTTTTTATGGTGACATTTTATTTCTCTATAAGTGATTGAAGGGAATTTGGTATTGTCTTATTTTGTTAGAAAGAAAAGAAACTGAGCTTGGAACTTTATTATAAGGAAAGCTGAGTGTGGAATTGGATAGAAAGTAGAAAATCATAGCCTGATGAGCAGTGCACTTCAAATTGTCCAAGAAACTGGGAACCCCTATTGGTTTAAATCATTCTATTGTTTTCAATACTCAGATGAGGCTTCATGCAAGTGAAGCTCAGATATGTAAGCCCATCTCTCTTGCTCTGGCCACACATCTGAAAGGTTTCACAAATTGTTGGAAGACAGACATCAAATGACAAAAAAACCAAAAAACCAAAACAAAAGAAAAAAACCAACCGAATTTCATCCAGGAACAGGTGGGTTGAATGCAGATTCTATTTAGGACATGGTTCACCTCACTTTGACAGAAGAACTCATTTCCTGCTGTCAAGTCCTCTGTTTCATAGAGAAGAGACAGGAAGGACTCTTGCATCATCCTGAGATGCAGGGCACAGAGCAGGATGCCTTATCTGAAGTCCCATAACATACCAGAATGTAACTCCATATTGCTATTCTTGCCAGAGCAGCAGAGACAGTTCAGTGATTTTGAGTGTTGCTAATTTGCTGTCAATTAGGTTGTTTCACACAGTGGAAGGACTGTCAAAGCATCATCATTTAGTAGAATGTTGGTGTTTGAAAATGGCTTATTTGAAGCAGAGCTTGAAAGGTGAGCTGTGATGCCAGGTGAGGCACCTTGTCTGCTGTGGCTCTGAGTTTGGCATCTGTTATACTGGGTAAGGAAAAAAGAGCAAACAGTGGCCCAGTACACACATTGAACTGCTTGTATGCTAATGACTGGGCAAAAAAATTCATTTTGTCTTATTTTTAAAAGCTTATTATGGGAATCCTTCCGGATTTCTGGATTTAAATCTGCTCATTATTTTCCAGTCTTCTAAAAGCTATTAATGATTAATCTCCTTATTACATCTTTCTTTACACAAATATGACATTGATATATGTTTGTTGGAAAGGTATTGTATTGCATGTATGTCTGATGCAGATATCAGGGAATCAATCCAAATAAATATAGTTACTGTCTGATTTCCAATGTTTGAACTAACTGTTCCCAGGTTTGTTGTTTTCTTTGAAGAAATAGATAACTTGACACAAAGAGATAGCTCAACTTTTCCTAAGATAAGTCTGTGAGTAAATTAAAACTAGGAACACAAATTTTGGGCAACTTAGGCATGTAGTTTCTAATACGAAATTGGTTTCCTATTTCCCCCTCAAAAATAATGCACATTAATACTGCTTTCAGTTCTTAGTTTCACCTTTTTTTTGAAAAGAGAGATTATACACTTAAAACTGTACTTCTTGGTACATAAATAGCTTTCTTAGTAACTCCTTTTATGGGAAAAAAAGATAAAGAGCCATTTGTAAAAATCAGTTCTCTGATCTCATGTTTCTAAATGTGGTATTCCATTATTTTTATCTTCATTTTTCTACAACTCTGTCCACAAAGACTTCACTGACTTAATGATATTTAGCACTTTAAACAAAAAGAAGAAAACACTTAGTTTTTGTTCTTTTACATTGTTTTTCTAAATTTTTGGTATTTATTAAATTATTTATTTCTGCTGTATATATTCAGAAAATGAATGTGTTTGGCTATGAATGAATATATTTTATGGGGTTTTTCTGTCAATTAAAGGACAGTTTCTTTTGATTTCCACAAAAATCCTTTGATGTTAAGTACAATAGTATAGTGCTATCTAAGAATCTCTAAACTAGTGACCACCAATGCAGCAAGATAAAAAAGTGAATATGTGAGAAAGTAAATTGTCAGTGCTGATATCATTGAAGTGTCTACACCTTAAAAGATAATATTTATTGTGCAACTAACAGTAGAACATAACTTTAACATTGTATTGAGGGATGTACTTTTTCCTCTGACAAATGAAATAATGAATTTCTTGATTTCTGTTTTCATTGCTATTTCAATTCTGATCAAAGTCATTTACAGTGAATAAATTCAAGCTAAACTAGCAGCATTTGCTTGGCACTGGAAATACAGCTACTTCTCTGATCAAACAGCAGACTTCTGTTAAAATGTTCTCGGTAAAATCTTCTCCAGTGTATACTTTTTTAGAAGAAATTTCAAAAAATTATTAGAATTTACTCAAACATATACATTAAAACAAAATGCTATGGAACTCTTATAAATCATGTAAGATACTGCATTTCACACCACAAGTCACTTTTCTTTAGGAATTCCCACAGTAGAACTAGAACGAGAATGATAGATAGAAAGACAGACAGACAGATAGATAGATAGATAAATAGAGAGAAAAGAATAATCATCTTGACATTACAGAGTGTGAGTCTCTAGTTAACAATACTGGCCTGCACCTGTTCTATGCTCAGGGCCAGATTCACTTGTGATTTCCACTCTATCATATAAAAATAAGTGTGTACTTATTTTCTGAAACCTTGCAAAAAACACCTTTCAAATGACAGTAAGTACCTTATTGTGAGGGATTCTTTCACAGCTTCCTGTTAAATCTCTTGTAAGTAGCAAGCTCACTAAATAGAAACTACCTGAAAGGATTTGACAATATAGTCCAAGAATTCATATGTAAAATATATTGTTACATTAATGAAGCTTAATCATATTTTGCTTTGCTAAGTCCTTTTGAATGAACCAGTTTTGTCTGCTCATGTTAAAGTCTACTAAGTAAAAAAGGGTTGAAAGTGGAGTATTTTGCTTGGTGCCTGGAGTCTTATCCTCTTGAGAAAGGAAAAAGCATGAAGGTGGGCAGAAAATATTGTAAACGAGCAAATAAAGGGATAGAAGTCAAATAATGTTCAGTTAATTTCTTAAAGTTTCAGTCTTTCACCCACCACTTCATGGATTGGTGTTGCAGTATTGCGATTTTCCGGACATTATGAAAAACCAGTATTTGTTAGTGCATTTCTAAAAGTGACAGGGAATTTTCTTTTTTTTTTTTCAGTAATATGAATGCTAAATTGCAAAACTCCCTCTGAAGAGACAACTTTCTTTATTTTGCACAGTGAGAGCAGATACATAGGTAAAATGAGCCCAGCAGCATTTTCTGTCTGTCACCTAAGGGTTCATTTTCAGTAACAGAGATATGCAGTGTAAGTATTAAGTAAATATTTTATTAGCTGAAATTAAACCAAAACCTATTCAGAGGTGTTCACAATTATTTTTTCTGAAATTTTTATATTGTAACAGTGTCAAAAGTACTTCTGAAAATCCAAAAATTATTACCATCAGAGCAATGCAGATCACTTTCAAAAAGCAAATTACGTGCAGCAGAAGAAAAGGAAGGAAATGTAAAGTGATGACCTACTGATGTCTACCCGGACAGAATTTATTTTTTTTCAGTGCATTGCTCTGTGTATTCTATTGTGTTTAATATACCTCTGATAAAAGAATCAGAATTCAATCAAAAGTGGTTGCTTTTAACAAAGATTCATTAAAAGAGTAGTTATATTTTCTGTTCCTCTACACATAAACAATTCTTTTCAGATGGAGATACTACATTTTTTTGTCTCTTTTTTTTACTGCTTTTACATAGTATCAGTATCTGCTGTGTCACTTTGCTCTCAAAAAAAAACAAAAAAAAAACAAAAAAATCCCTCAATATATTCAATCTCAAGGCTATATGATTTGACACATCAACAAGAATAATTGCTATTTTACTGTTAACAGAGGATAAGGAGTGGAGTAAAGGGCTAGTGTAATCTTTCAGGTCTTTCTCTGAAGGAGTGGAATCCTACTATCAGTGCTCAGCATTGCCTTGCACAGTGAGGATGGAGAAATATTCAGTTAGAGGTTGCTCATGGCCTTCTTAGGTTTAATAGCAATGCAGAAAGGCAGGGGATGCAAGACTGCTGCTTCCCTGAGGCTGCAGAAGAATTTTACATTGGCTCTTCTCTTGTTCTGAGGATTTTTCACATCATTCCTGGTGTTTGCTGAGTACCCAGAAGAATTAGGGAATTTGAGCATGTGAATAATCTGAGTTTTTCAATACTCTGCTATTACTAAAGCCTTGTGATATGTACCCATATACATGCTTATATATAGCAATTTTAGATTTTGTTTCTTGCAGAATATTTGCCTCTGAAATTCCACCTGCAGAAATGTGTTCTTTGTCTATTAAATATGCCTTTTATTTCTAATCCATATGTCTGATCATTCAATATCTTCCGTAGTTGTTTTCTTACCAACATATATTACGTTTTGCTTAAAATGGGCACACTTTGCTTTAAATTTCAGCTCTAAATGATCTATCTAGGCATTAAAGTTGCATTTAAGCACTTTGTAGTGCTGGATAATTGATGCCTTAACTTTCTGCTGCCTTTTTACTAGTGGTTTCATGGAGTTCATTTAAAGGTAAAGCACCATCCATGAGAGGTAATTGGGAGGTGTTGGCTGAGAGCTGAGCCTAATGTAACTC
Organism: Alaudala cheleensis; assembly: GCA_013398995.1. NCBI lineage: Eukaryota > Metazoa > Chordata > Aves > Passeriformes > Alaudidae > Alaudala > Alaudala cheleensis. Next base: position 155,070 of record VWYE01004103.1, read on the forward strand.
ACAAAGTGTATTGCTCTAAAATCCTGAATACATTTCCAGGGAGCTCTGCCAAGAACCAATACATTATTATGGGTGCTCAGAAGTACAGCTCTCATGGTGTGTTAAAATTTCCAGAGGTAAAAAGAACACAGATACATAATTCAGGGAATAGTAACTATTTCTCAATTAAAAAAATTGCAAAGAGTTGCAACTTGCTCATATGTGGCTACAGGAATCAAACAAGAAAATATTAATGCTTTTAAACAATTAGTGACAGAAATATATATGACATCCATTGTATAATGGTACTGAAAGCCTGTTCAGAGTGCATGCATAATGCATTTTAGATTATATTGATATTCTATAACTATAACCCATTAAATGTAATTATAATATAGGAATTACTGCAGCACTGTGATTATAATAACGTTTTAGGTTTCCTTGGGGGATTACAATTTTTTTCCTATTAATAACAGAAGTGTTAGAGAGTGGTTCTTTTCTGTTACGTTCTTCAGACAATAAGTACATTTCCTGACAATAATCAAAAGGAAAAAATTGTCTCTCTGGAAGTGATACAATTCCTCAAACTTAAACATCCTATTTCTTCTCAGATGCTTTAGACTATCTGAGACTTCCATGTCAGTTTACAAACAATGATTCAAGGCCCATTACTTTCTGGAGTGGCAGATAAAGGCCGGACTGGATATCCTGGGACATCTAAAATAATTAAACTTTTTCTGCTAATGAAACTTAATCCAGCTGAGCCATCCAAAGGTTTCCCTAAATAGCGACCCTCAGGCTGAGATAGACTGTGTCTTTGGCTTTGCTACTAACTCCATCTGTCCAAAGACTCAGTTTTACCTGAAGTGTTTGTGTTTTACCATTTTTCTAAATATTTCTTACTGGTGACTCTGGTGAGCTACTGCAAGAATATCCAATAGGAGTAAGTGGAGTTTAGTGTATTGATTTAGTAATTCCTGATATATCTCATTGTCCATCTGGAAACACTTGTATGTGTGAGAATGCTTACTTTTGATTTACCAGTTTATAATTATATACTATATTTTTAGATTTTACTGCTGTCACTCATGATAATTCAACTCAGATAAGAACTGCATGATATAATGATAAAATGCCTGTTTATGTTCTATACTTTTGCACCACCATAAGAAGAGCTGTATTTTAAAAAATCAGATCTCTTTCAGTACTTAGGGTAGTGAAAACCTAACGTATATTCAATATTTTAACAGCCAGTTTTAGTAGCACATTCTGTAACATAAGCATATTTACACTTTTATCTTGAAATATTCAGGTCCCCTGTCTTGTCTTTTTCTTATTGAGACCACTATTAGCATTAAAATCACTTCACAAAAACTGAGAAGAGGCAAAGAAACTGACTAACAGCAAAGATGATAAAGATCAAGTCAAGTCCTGGATCTCCTCATCAATGTTTTCCATTGGATTTTCTGTTAGTAAGCATGTGTGTATGCAATAGGCATACCAAATCAAGTTTTCTTATCTCTTCCCCATGGTTTTGGCTGAGAGAACAGCAAGAGAGATCTGGAAAACCAAACAGATGCTTATTTCTGCAGCATCTGTCATGGATGTTTGCTAAATCTGGCAAAAGCAGAAGGCAGGTGGCTAAAGACAACACTAATCCAGAAAAGACCCTCATTATGAGTAGGTGTGCCTAGGATTGTGTGGCAATTTTTTTATTAAGCCCTCATGCTATTTTCTTGACATTAATAATTAAAGCCATTTGATAAAAGGAAGAAAGAGAAAGACATAGACTGACTTAGAAAACTTTTCATTCAGGAAAAGGAGTTCCACAATTTTGGGAAGAAAAAGGTAAGTATATAGGCTTTCTAAGTGGGTCTTTTTAAGTTCTATTATTACAAAATCTTTCAGTAACTTTCCAGAATTTTTACTAAGTTAAATAAATGAAAACTCCCCAATTTTTATTATGTGTATTTTGCTTCTTTTGGATGCTGTATGCAAGTAACTTTGCTATACCCATACCTTTTCCCTGAATTTTTCCCTATCTATCCTATTCCACTGTATTCTCATGAAATTTCCCTGATTTTACTCTGCAGCTGACAAACACAGAGACATGTATTTTAGAATAATATTTTTCAGTGTGTTAACTTAGATAACATTTTTTTTCTCACTGTGCCATCACAGCACATTCTTTTAATGAAAAATTGTCTTCCTTAAACATTTCAGTCATAACTCAAGCCCTTAAAAGCTGAGGGCAGCCTTCTGTGAGACCTTTGCCAAGATCAAAGTATAAAAGGGTCAGAGAAAAATCTCTGTAATGCTCACCTGGGGAAAATGAAACTTTTCTTAAGACAGAAAAAAAGAGTTATGGCTAGTGAGTGTATGAATGCAGTGAATCCATTGAATTTATAGTGGCAGTTACAGAACCATTGAGATAATGCTGAAATGTGGTATTTTATACTGGTTTTTCTATGTCCCTTGAATACAGAATTCTGGAATCAAAAAGTGGCTTGGTTGGAAAGGACATAGATTCACAGAATCACAGATTCACAAAAAATTGGAAAGAAGCTCGAGAGACCATCCAGTCCAACTCCCATGCCAAGGAAGGGTCACCTAGAGCAGGTGACACAGGAAGATGTCCAGGTGGGTTTTGAATGTATCCAGAGAGGGAGACTCCACAACAGCCTGTTCCAGTGCTCTGGCATCGTCACTGTAAAGAAGTTTTTCCTCATGCTAAGGTGAGACTTCTTGTGTTTTAGTTTCTGGTCATTATTTCTCCTGTCACTGGGCAATGCTGAAGAGTCTGGCACCACTCACCATTGAGATATGTATTGATGAGATCCCCTCACAGTCTTCTCTTCTCCACACTAAACAGGCCCAGCTCCCTCAGTCTCTCCTCATAAGAGAGATGGTCCAGATCCTTCATCATCTTTGTAACCCTCTGTTGGACCCTGTCCAGTAGCTCCTTGTCTTTCTTGTACTGATGAGCTGAGAACTAAACACAGCACTCCAGATGCGACCTCACTAAGGCTGAGTACAGAGAGGATCATCTCCCTACTACACTTCCTGATGACATTTAGAGATCATCTGTCTATATCATTGGCCAATATAATCTAAACATTTTCTCTTTCCATTTAAACCACTGCCCTTTGCTGCATCTACAGTCCTCGATAAAAAAAAGTCTCTCTTCACCTTTCTTATGAGCCTCTTTAAATACTGAAAGGCCATAATAAGGCCATAATAAGAAGGCACTTTTTCCAGTGCCTTCTCCAGGCTGAAGAATCTTGAACTCTCTAAGCCTGCCCCTGTAGGAAAGCTGTTCCACTCCTCTTACCATTTTCATGGCCCTCCTCTGCACCCACTTCAACAGGTCCATGTCATTCTTGTACTGGGGCCCACCACTGGATACAGAACTCCAGGTAGGGTCTCACCAGAGTGAAACAGAGAGGGAGAATCATGTCCCTCAATCTACTGGTGACACTTCTTTTGATGCATCCCAGGATACAGTTGGCTTTCTGGGCTGAAAGCTCACATTTCTAGGTAACATCCAATTTTTGATTCGCCAGTGTCCCCAGGCCCATCTCTCCGGAGACTGCTCTGAATGGTCTTTAAAGATGGTCTTTAAAAGTCCCTTCCAAACCATTTGTGACCTACATATCTCCAATACAATGGCAAAAATGTTGAGGGAGACAGTATCTATGGCCTTATAGAAGTCCAAGTATATATAGTCCAAGTATATATAGAACCTCCATAGTCCTTCCTTTGTCCATTGTAGAAACAGACTAGATAATCAGGTATGATTGGTGATAGATTGTCACACTAGTACACGAAAATATGACATGACAGACTTGGATTTTCCAAGAGAAGAAAAGAGAAGAACTTTATTTTTTGACCTCTATCTATGTAGATTTTTAACCACGGCCAGAGATTGGAGAATGAAGTCTCCACCTCTCTAGTCACACTGGTCAAACCACCAGTCTATCAATTCTTCTCTTCTCAGGAAAAAGAATGCAAACAACAGAGACAGTTACAATAACATTTTCACTATTTACATGAAACTCGGTGAGAAACTCCACTACAAAAATGAAAGCATCAGAAGGCTTTAGAAAATTAGGGTGACAATAGATAGATGTAATAGATAGATAAATACATAGATAAACAGGCCCTTGGTGAAGTCACGTTACCTCTCTCTAATTGGCTCTTCCATATGTTTTGAGATATCTTACAGAATGATCCATTCCATGATCTTTGAGGGCGCAAATATGAGGCTTACTGGTTAGTAACAAGGTTCCTCCTTTTTTATCTTTTTAAAAACTATCATGATGTTTCTCTTTTCTCAGTCACTGAAGTCTTTGCCTGACTGACACAACTTTTCAAATATAATGGAATATGGTTGGACAACTACATCAGCCAGTTACCTCAGGACCCTGAGATTCATCTTTTCATGTCTCTTGAGTTTGTGTATGTTCAGGCCCTTCATGTGGTCTCAAATTTGATTTTCACTTATGTTGTGGGACTTTATTCCCACAATCCGTGTCCCCTAATCCTTGAGGACTAGGGATTTGAGAGATGTAGGAAGAGATTACTACTGTAAGGCAAGGCAAAAAAATTTGTTGAGTACCTCAACATTTTCCATATTGTTTGTTACTTGTTCTCCTTATTTAAGAATGAGAGGGACAAATTCTATATTCTTTCTTCTCTGGACATGTATCTGGCCACATCCCTCACCAATTTCGGCTTCAACTGTGCTGTTTTTCCTTATCTCATCCATACGCATCCAGGCAGTGTCCATATATTCTTCCCAAGATACAAGTCCCTGTGCATTATCTTACACTTTAGTCCTTATGCAGCCATGCTGGATCTCCTGCCTTCCTTGTCTGCTTAGAGAGATTTTGAACTCTAATAATAATCTCCTTATTGAGCTATCAGCTCTGTTCAGTTCCTTTCTCCTGGTGGGCAGTTTCCTAGTGAGTCACTTTCAAGAACTTCTTAAACTAAAAGTTTGCTTTCCTAAAATTCAGGGCTCTGATTCTACCCTTCTTCTGGCCCATATTCCTCAAAACTGTGAATTCCACTGTAACCTGAGCAGCCCAGGTGGACACCAATCGTGTCCTCTCTAATTAGTTCATTCCTACTGGTGAACGCCAGGTCTAGCAATGCTTCTCTTCTTCTGTCTATAACCTGGGTTAAGAAATTACCCTTACCACACTCCAAGAACACCCTGGACATTTTTCAACTTGATGTGCAGCTTTTCCAGAAGATGCCATGGTAATTGAATAAAGATTGAGAAAGTCAAGAGGTTAAATAGAAATACATTATATAAACTGCTGGAAGGTTTGTCATTCATCACATGACAGCAATGAAACTAAAGATCGATTTTTTTTTCCCTTTGACATTATAGATCAAAGCTTACTTTGATAAATCTTACTTACTCCACAAGTGGTTTTGATAAAAGATACTTCCACAGCCAGTAAGGATGAAACAGACTGATATTTAAATGAAAAAATTAAAAGAAATGGAAACAAAAAGAGATTAGTTAATCACAAGTACAATGAAATAAGGAGTATATCAACTGACCACTGACAGGATTAAGATATCTCTTCAGATGAAGATAGACTGAGAGAGTTGAGGTTATTCAGCCTGAAGAAGATGATGGGGAGACTTTATTGTGGCATTTCAAAATTTACAGGGGGCTGATATGAAAGCTGGAGTGGAATCTTCTGCCAATGCCTATAGTGATATGGCGAGGGGTAATGGTTTTAAACTGAAAGAGGATAGGTTTGGAATAGATTTCCAAGAGGAAGTTGAGGATGGCCTTTCCCTGGCAGTGTCCAAGTTAGGGTTGAATGGGGCTTTGAGTGACCTCATCTGCTGAAAGATGTTTGTGCCCATCACAGGTGCTGTGGACTAGATGGTCTTAAAAATTCCATTCCAAACCAAACCATTTGATGATGTACTATTCTATATTTGTTTGATTGCACTAAATAGTAAAAATATATATATAATTTCATATTACTTGAGTGAAGTAATAGAGAATATTCAACAAAATATAAATGTTGTAACATTACCCGTCTTTTAAAAGACTATCAACTCATTTATTATAGCACTATTATCAAATACAGAAAAGCAAATATATCTGAAATATGATTCAAATAGCCTCATTTGCTCTGCTTTAATAAAAGTGGCATGTTTTGCCTAAAACTAACTTTTGCCTAAGGAATAAGTATTGCTGTATTGGAGAAATTGTTGACTTTTATCAGTTTATTTTATTTCATTAGATAATAAGCAATATGGCAGCATTTTTTTGAAAGCTAAAGGCATAAAATAATACGAAATATTCTATCATAGCCTTTAATATTCTTTATAGTAAATACTTTATGAAAGTTTTGTGGACAGACATTACATACTGAGGAATATAATTAATTTCACCAAATTAATAATTAATCTTTCAGATGTTTATATTTGAGCCAGTGATTCATGCTATTTTACAATATAGTGGAAACAATACAGGATATTGTGGGAATACATTAAATGTCTAATAGAAACCAGTAAGTCACCAAAATGAAATGATAGTCTATGCTCAGAATATATAACTTGTAATACTTCTCTATATGTGTGGCTCAGTTCTCTCTTGCTTTTAGGATTCCTACAATTGTCCAGCGGTTTTAAGTTTTTCTAGTGTTTGAAAAGGATCAAGCTTAATTCAGATAAGAGGAGAATTACTTTTGGAAAAACAGAACAAAATAAAACACCCATAGCCACACAGAAAAAAAAAACAAAAACAATAAAGGTCTTTCTCTGCTGTAGAGTTTTAAGATACCATAGTACAAGAATTACATGTTTCTGATTATTTGAAACAAAAATGAGATAAAGATTAACAGTCCAGTGGCATGTTTGTGCCACTTCTACTACTCTTTAGAGAGTAATAAAAGCGCTTGAAATGACAAAATAGCTTTAGGGAGGAGGAGGAGGGTTATCTCACTACAGAAAACTGTCAGGAATATTTAAGCAAATGATCTTACAATGTATCTGAAAATGTATTTGTAGTTGAAACAGTGTGTTTAATGAAAAGTTAATGAGCACTCATCTAGAGCACCAAGTCAATTCTGGTTTCACTGCTGTGTATTCTTAAGCAGCTTTAGTTTCAGAAACTGTATATTAATAGTATAAGCACTCTCCAGATATTTCTTGAAGCCATGGAAGTAAATAGCTGGGATCCATAAATCATAAAATTTTACTCATAAAAATAACCAACTGGCCTAGTTTAGGTACCTAACATTCATTGGCTAGAAGTATGTGAGAGAAATCCTATTGTAATAATTAACCAAAAAAACCCCATAATTTTTAAAGACTCATCAAAATAAATACAAAAAATAGTCATAATTTTTGCTATCAACACCTTACTGGGAGATGTTCTCTTCCTGGAATGGGTAAACATAGCAAAAAGTAAAATCATAAGTGAAAGAAAATGCAGAGATAAAAGAACTCCAAATTAACCAACCAACCACCACCACCACCAAAATATTCCCAGTACAATGATTTTATCAAACTGGGTATTTTGGCCAAGAGCAATAATCTGGTCAGTTCTATCCCTTCTCTGATTTCTTTTCACTTCCACTAATGGTCAAATTTCTGTGATTTTTAGATATAAAAAAGAATGAGCCTAAACATGTAAAATTTTCTGGTGAAGAAAACTCTTTCCTTGGTTTTCTATACTCTACCTAGAAAAATAAGCTAGGATTTTATCATTTCTGAACAAATGCTTAGGAAGGCTTCTACGGAATGTCTGATTTCAGCAAGTCAGTAGCTTGCAGTGGGATATAAATCTCAAATTATAGCAAAAGAATCCTCCAACCTTCTTTTTTAGGAGTGTGCATTTTAGGTTTGTGCATTTCAACAGGACATGTTGGGACTTCTAAGAGTCATCTCTTCAATTTAAAATTATAAAATCTAACTAAGTGGCAAGTGTTAGTCTTAGGTTTAGGGACAAAGGTCTTCACATAAAAGAATGCTGTCAGGATCCTTGAAATTACCTTTGTTTGGCCCAGAGGAGAAAAGGAGTGCTATTAAAAATATTTCCTGTGATTAAGGTAGTTTCACATTACGTGCTTGGGTTTATGAACCTTCCTGTATTTTTGGTAGAGAAATGGTTCACTCTAGTAGTATGCTGAGCTAATTTCTATATTTTTTCAGTTTGACTGGATTAGGAAAAAAAATATAGTCCCTAAGCAAGATAATTTTGAGTTTTAGCTAATGTTACAGACTCACAAGACTATTTTAAATAAGCAATCAATGAACAGGAATCTAAGAAAAGCATGCTGAAATGCTACTTCTATAAATGGACTTTTCAGGAACAAGAAATTCTGTGAATAATTTTAATTTAAATAATTAAACCAAGATTTATTTGGAAAAAATACATGAATAAAATATTTTTCTTGTAGATTTTCACTATAGTGATATGTGTCAACTAAAGAAGTGAGATTATCTTCTTTTCCTATAATTGTGTTTATGCCAACTATACTTGCTTTATTTAGAGTCATGGAGGCAAACAGAGAATCACATCTACTTCCTCAATAATTAATTATTTTTATTTCCTAGTTTTGTTCTAAGAAACAAAATTTTTGCATTCAGAAGATTTGTGTCATGCTTTTACCATTTTGACACCAAATATGTTAAATAAAGTAATTTTAAACATGCTCTAACTTTTGCATTATGGTAGGCCAAAATACAGGTAATATTGATAATTCCATTTATAAAATGTAACTCATCACAGCTGTAGTCCGGGCATCTGTGACTCAGACAGATGTTTTAAAATTACTTTCTGGATACCCATCACTAGATTTTTTTTAAATAAACAGGCATTTCTATGCCACACTTTTTCTTGTTACACAAAAATTTGGAAATACCATGTGAAATCAAAATTCAGAAAAGAAATAAAACCTTGTTTTCTTGATTTGTCCTGACTTATTTTTCAAGGTTTTGTTATTCAAAACTTCTCTAGATATCCAGACTCCCCAATTTTTCAAGATTAAGTAAAATAATATTTTCCTAGTCTTATGTACTATTTGACCTTCTTAATAGAACATGCCATAATCTACTTTTTTAAAATATTCTGTTATAAAGTCTCTAGCAAAATAATCAATGTCAAATCCACATTAATTGACAGAACTCAGGTTAAGTTAGGACTAAGAATGCAGGCTACTGATGTCTCATACATTTTTGAGTTTCACCACAAATAGTAACAAGATTAATGAAACAAAAAATGTTATAGCAGATAATGACTGTAGTAAGAACAGTATGTGAAAATCAAGTTACCTTGTTCAACCTAGGACATAAAACTGTTACACTTAGGTTCTTGTTTAGAACCTAAGTGTAACAGTAGCAGACACAAATATTTAGTTTCTTAGTTAGCTTTTAATTGTGAAACTTTAAATAAAAACCTGCCAGATCATAAGAAAGAAAAAATATTATGAAGTATTGTAGGTTGAATACAAAGATCTGGCAATAAAGCAATGCCAACACAAATCTTGGTAGTTTAAATCAATTAGTCATCTAAATGGCACGTTTTGCCCTGATGTGCATCTGATGGGATAAAGCCATGGGTTTCGAAGGACTTTGCTGACATCATTACAACACTACTCTCTCTTGTCTTTGAAAAATAAAAGTATCCTGATGTCTTCAAAAATGAAAATGTCAGTCATCTACAGGAGTGACAAGGAGAATCTAGGGAGGGTGATCAGTCTCATTTCAGTACCTGGGCATCTTTTAGGTGCTAATACTGGACCTGATTCTGCTTACTCTCACTGTCACCAATCTGAGCATGAGAAAAGAGTACATCAGAAGATCTGCAGAAAACATCAAACTGGTTGGTGTACAGAGAGAGAGAGAGATATTACCATCTCTGTTGAAATTTAAATTTGTCTTGAAGCATAAAGACATGAAGGAATGTGACTTTTTTATGGGGTAAAATGGAGATAAGTCTTTAATGGATGGAGACAAACAAAAAGATTTGCTGAAGAAGTCTAAGGAAGAGTTAGACAGCAGAAGAAACAGGAACAAACATAGTAATGGAAACAAAAAAGGTCTATTTTTAAATAAGAGAAAATTTAACAAGGTTGGAGGCAGCCAGATAGGAAAGAAAAAGATGAGGTACTTGAAATTAGAAAGTAAACACTAAACAAAAATTACTTTTATTAAAACCTAAAGGTATAGAATTTACTTCTGAGAAGAAAGTGTATATCATTGTCCAAAAGACTCAATACAGACAGTATGACAAAATATCCAGTAATGATAAAAAAATTGAAATATTATTTTTATTTTTAATATTTTTTATTTTTAATATTTTATTTAATAATNATAGGGTGAATATTTAAGTTTGTAAAATAGGATGAGTATTTAAGTTTGTAAAGCATATATGTTTTCAGTTTGATATGAAATATATTGGAGCAAAGAAGTGGTAAAGAGAGCCGCAGCTGATTACAAAAGATACCTTAAAAAGAAGAAAATTCTGTAGGGCAAATAGATGAGGTAAGGAAGAAAAGATAGTAATAATGTTAATTGTATATTCAGAAATGTAAATATCTGAGGAAAAAGGGAGGCAAAGAAAATCTCTTTCTGAAAACCAATAAAGGATGAAAAAGTGTCTGGAAAAAGTTATACCATTTTATTAAATGATATAAGCAGGAATACCAAGGAAAAAACAGACATCCTTTTCAGCACATGATTTTATTTAAAAAAGATTGGTTTAAATGTCCAAACCTGAAAACACTAGCTGATGGTATATTTAGCACAGATCTAAAACAATTTGTCTTGTTCAAGAAACCATATAGTTCACTGTTGAGTCATAGCCAGATATGGACAGAGTATTTTCAAAGCCCATAAAAAGATTTCTAAGAATGATCTATGGCCCTATTCCACTGATTTTCCCTCTGTTTAAGGTTTGTTGATTTTTACTTTTCTTGATCATTTAGATGTATAATATTTCTGTTAATTTCTGAGTATTATCAAGAGGTTGTGATAAGGACTGTTTCAATATAATGTTGCAAGTCTGTTTCATTAGACTAATCAAAGAACCCCCGAAAGAAATCTAAATAACTCATAAAATTCACTAGAAGTATTATCAATTTAATCTGTGGTTTGTTTTGGGGGGAAGGATGTTTGTTTATATATTTTGGGGTCATTTTTTTTAGTTTTTCTGGTTTGTTTTCATAAAGGAAATTCAATGTTTAAATGCATATGCCAGAAGTCTGCCCTTCCTGCATAGTACAGAATGGTGTTTACCTCAACACAAATTCAGCCTAGCAAAATGATGGTGTAAGGACTCTTAGAAAGTAAATGTGCCTTAAACCCCCTAGTGTTCACACCATCTGTGAGAGCTAAATGACTGTGAGTGTTGCATGTGTATTGTGACTTTGCCCAAAGACAACAACTAGGCTTGAGTTACCACGTGCATAACTCTGGTCTCCCTCGTTTTCAGAGTCTGGTATTTACCTAGACACAAATTTCCCAGGGGATGTACAGTGCCACCTTCATTTTGTTCAAATGGTAATTTTTTGTCAATTAGTTTTGTTGCAACGAAGAGGAGAGACTGAAAATAAAACAGTTCATGCACAGAATTTGAATTATGTTGCTGTCAAGGAATCTCACTATATCTGTGTTGTACAGCATTAGGCCAACATATGGTGCATGGAAATAAAAGGCTGTGTTATCATTACTACTATTTGCTGTTTCTTCTCCAGGACTTTGAATCCTAAAATTAAGCTTGACAATACTGATAAAATATTAATAATTGTTGAGACTAATGGACTTGAAACTACCATAATTATATCAGTTGAGAATGTGTTTCCTCTTCTCCTAAGTAATGCTGGTACTAGATGGCTATTACGGCCTTCCACCCCTAATTTCTCTTTTCAGAAGTAACATCTGTGTTGTCACTGCACACACCACATTTGGTATCTTTCAGCTCTTTCTGCTTAAAAGTCAGTGAGCAGGAAGGAGCTCAAACAGGCAAAATAAAGAGTCCAAGGACAAAGACAGACAGACAGACAGGGAAAGGATGCTTCCTGCTCACTGACTTTTAAGCAGAGCTTCATGACAAGCATTTTAAAATTATGGGTTACTAGAGATTGGTGAATGTCCTGGTTTAGGGCAAAAATCTCGGAGGAAACCTCCCAAATGGAGCTTTCCTTGGGAAGTAAGCCAGAACTGCCCCTCCCCCCTACTGATTCAGGGAAAAAACTCCTTAGAGATGAGTGGAAAAAACTATTTATTTAACAAAAAGAAAGTGCTTACAAACTTAGAAATTAATAATATGAAACAATAAAACTTGGTAAAATTGAGAAAGAGTCTTTGCTGTGGGAACCCGGCTCGCTTCAGCCTTATCAGTTCTTTCCGGCGCTGGAAGATGCCAGCCTGGGCCCCAGTGGCCCAGGTGTGGAGTCCCCGGTGCTCTTGCTCTCGTAGATCTTTCAGTCTAAGAGCAGGTTTAAATAGTCCTAAGAAAAAGGAAAAAAA